>JAXIVD010006979.1:0-21853 GCA_036785275.1 Cancer borealis | reverse complement strand
ATATATATATATATATATATATATATATATATATATATATATATATATATATATATATATATATATATATATATATATAAATAAATATATATATATATATATATATATATATATATATATATATATATATATATATATATATATATATATATATTAATATATATATATATATATATATATATATATATATATATATATATATATATATATATATATATATATATATATATATATGTATATATATATATATATATATATATATATATATATATATATATATATATATATATATATATACATATATATATATATATATATATATATATATATATATATATATATATATATATATATAATAAATAATAATATATATATATATTTATATATATATATATATATATATATATATATATATATATATATATATATATAAGTGACGGCTGTCCCTTGTGTTTTTCTTAATTCATATTAGTGTTTTCCGTTTACTTAGTGGGGTAACAGACCTCACTACTCAGACTGTAAGCCTTTATTTTTAAGGGGGATGCAAAAGAGTGCAGTCGTTCATCATTTCACTATTGGCTGCTCCATTTTTTTCAAACTGCCAAAAAACGAGGAACAGCCTTCGAGCAGTGAGTCCTCTCTCAGCTTTGATTTGATCTGGACGCTGCGTTCGGGTGCTGAGTTTCGGCGTTGAATTCTGTAAATATTAATTAGTTAAAATCTGCCACAGTACTTCGTTGGCTTTGCTCGGCTTAGGTTTGTGGTTCTTGGAGCTCTGAGATAGGTGTTGGTATAGAGACGTCCGTTCTGCGTTTTTTTTTTTTTTTAACCAATAACCGTTGCCGCCAGTAGGCTTATTGAGGTACAGGTGGACTTGTCTTATTTGTTATTTGGCGTAGGTTTTCAGATTTTTATAGTGACACCTGAAATGTTTAGGATCTCTCGTGAACATGTTGAGAACGTGCGAGGCTAATCAGTGCTACAGCCTGAGACACATATAAACATTGTTAGTCCTGTCTGAGGATAGTATGGCAGCAATTTGGATAGTCTTTCGCCACTCGGCGATGATACCAAAGGATGAAAAATGGTCAGTGTATAACGGGGATTTGAGCCCGGAAACCTAGGCTCGCATACCAGAGACCTAGACCACTGTACACAGCCATTAAACACACAAACACATACATATCCACTCACCTTTCACTAAGTTTTCCTGCTTGTGTCGGACAAGGTTGAACGGGCAGCGCCTTAAGGGTCGAGCTCTGGCCCCAGCAGTTATAGGAGCCAGTACTCTGTTATTTGAGAGTGGATTTCCTACTCTGCTGGGGTAACAGAATGTTACAGCCTGTAAAGTGTAAAGCTCCAACCACTTTTCGAGGTCTTTGCTGTTGTGTTATTGTCTCAAGGTATACCATTCTTAAGGGCGGTTGTGGCAAGTTTGCCCCTTCATCAGAGCCCAAACTCTACTATTCAGATTTGTGGCTATTGTAAGTTAACGAGTTTAACTGTAAGGTAATAGGGTGGCCTCGTTTCGAGCCTAGTTGCAGTGTTTTCACACCCTACTGCTGTTGCATTTTTTGTTCTGTTGTGTCAATGAGGAGCGGAGAGGTGACGGGTGTCTAGTTTTCCATTTAATTGTGGTTTTAATGCACAATGTACCTCTCCCTCCGTCGAACCAGTCAAATGCCACCTTGAAACCTGCACGCATTTTGTCCCCGCACTGGTACGCAATGTTAAGTGCCAATGCGTAAACTCGACGTAAACTGTTGTGAAGTTTGCGTGAACTGTGCGGGGTTGCGTGCCAGTGCGCAAAGAAAATTTTGAAAAGTTCAAAATTTCTGCCACACATATTTTTTGTGTTACTTGCGTAAATCTTGCGGAACCTATTCGCAAACGCTGCGGGCATTGCGCAACCTATTTGCAACCACTGCGGGCAGTGCGGAACCTATTCGCAAACACTGCGGGCATTGAGCAACTCATTCGCAAACACTGCGGGCATTGCGCAACCCATTTGCAAACACTGCGGGCATTGCGCAACCCATTTGCAAACACTGCGGGCATTGCGCAACCCATTTGCAAACACTGCGGGGATTGCGCAACCTATTCGCAAACGCTGCGGGCATTGCGCAAGCTATTCGCAGCCGCTGCGGGCAGTACGCAATCTATTCGCAAACACTGCGGGCATTGAGCAGCTCATTCGCAAACACTGCGGGCATTTCGCAACTCATTCGCAAACACTGCGGGCAATGTGCAACCCATTTTCAAACAGTGCGGGCATTGCGCAACCTATTCGCAAACGCTGCGGGCATTGCGCAACCTATTCGCAAACGCTGCGGGCATTGTGCAACCTATTCGCAAACGTTGCGGGCATTGCGCTATCTAATCGCAAATACTGCGGGCAGTGCTCTACCTATTCGCAAACACTGCGGTCAGTACGAGGCAGATGTTACATAATAATAAGATACATTATTTAATAATACATATATATATTTATAGTATTTATAGTACATATATACATAGATACATATATGAGATTCTCTACAGATGCATTATCTAACTCATAACAAGGAATGAAACTGTAACTACTTACCAATCCATTTACATATATATAAATTTAGATGAATATTGACCTTTGAGACAAGATTCCAGTATTTACAACGGCCATGAGCACAATGATGTGGAAGCTCTTATAATTGTAGTAGAATGATTCAACCTTGGGTGGCTTCTTCATAGCAACATGCTTGCCGTCCACAGCCCCTAAACAGTTATGGTAGTTCGTTCCATCATGAACCAAAACCTTCAGCAACCTCCTTCCACTCCTCTTCAGTTTTAGGGCACCTGAATACTTCAATGATGGCTTTGCAGACCTCTGGTGTGAACTTGCAGATTGTACTAACTTCAACTCTGAAGCTGTACTGAAGACATGGATACGAATTTTTAATACCTAAGAAGCTTGAGTCCCACGTCCAGTGGTCTTCTTCTCAAGATGAGGGGTTAACTTCTCTACCATCTCTTGGAACATGTCGGGAGTAATTCTCAGGTAATTTCTGTAGCCTCTTGGATCTTCCATGTGAAGTTCTGTCAATAACTGATTGTAATGTCTAAAGTGATGTCTTCTGGTCAACCATTCCCTCACCAACACTGTCCTTGTTTCCTTTTTCTAGATGGGGTTATTTCTTCTTTGGCTTGCTCTTTCTTCCTTTTCTCCTTGGTCTTCAAGAAGTATTAGTGCCGCAGCTGAGAGATAATATAGACACGTTCTCTTTTGTGCGATAAGAGCTTCTTCTCTGACATTTAATATCTTGTCGGGTCCACAACAAATCGAGGAATGAATGAAGTTATATGTGATGCCTGCTTTTTATATAGCGTGGCGTCAAGCGGGACAAAGCGGGACAAAGCGGGACCAAATAATACCACGAATGCTTCATGCATTTTTTTATTTATTTTTTTTTTTACATTAAAAGGGTACTGGCTAAGGGGAAAAAAATAAATTATTTAAAAAATCCCGCTTGTCGCCAGACCCTGTAGAGAAGATAGTAGGAGAAAAAAAAAATGGGGGGGCAGTTCAATTTAGTATGAGAGGTGTCTTGACACTCCTCTTTTGAAAGAGTTTAAGTCATAGGCAGGTGAAAAAACAGACAAAGGAAGAGAGTTCCAGAGTTTACCGGTGTAAGGGATGAAAGAGTGAAGATACTGGTTAACTCTTGCATTAGGTAGATGGACAGAATAAGGATGAGAAGTAGAAAGTCTTGTGCAGCGAGGCCGCGGGAGGGGGGGGGAGGCATGCAGTTAGCAAGTTCAAAAGAGCAGTCAGCATGAAAATAGCAGTAGAAGATAGATAAAGATGCAACATTGCTGCGGTGACTTAAAGAGTCAGGACAGTCAGTTAGAGGAGGAGAGTTGATTAGGCGAAAAGCTTTGGACTCCACCCTGTTTAAAAGAGCTGTATGAGTTGAGCCACCCCAGACATGAGAGCCATACTCCATACATGGACGGATAAGGTCCCTGTACAGAGCAAGCAGCTGAGAGGGAGAGAAAAATGGACGCAGACGCCATAGGACACCTAACTTCTTGGAAGCGAATTTAGCAAGAGTAGAGATATGAAATTGCCAGTTTAGATTTTTATTAAAGGATAGACGGAGTGTGTTTAAATGTGGAGGAGAGGGGAGGTTGAGTGTCGTTGAAGAAGAGGGGATAGTTATATGGAAGGTTATGTCGAGTAGATAGTTGTAGACATTGAGTTTTTGAGGCACTGAACAGAACAAGGTTTGCTCTGCCCCAATCAGAAACTAGTGAAAAATCAGAAGTTAAGGGTCCTATAGCATCTCGCCTTGAGACATTTAATTCTTGTTAGTTTGGGCGTCGGTTGTACGACGTTGAAAAATGCAAGGTGGTGTCATCATCATAGGAGTGGATAGGGCATTGAGTCAGATTTAGGAGATCATTGATGAATAATAGAAAGAAAGTGGATGAGAGGACAGAATCCTGAAGAACACCACTGTTGATAGTTTTAGGAGAAGAACAGTGACCGTCCACTACAGCAGCAATAGACCGGTCGGAAAGGAAATTGGAGATGAAGGTACAGAGAGAAGGATAGAATCCGTAGAAGGGTAGTTTAGAAATTAAAGATTTATGCCAGACTCCATCGAAGGCTTTCGATATGTCAAGGCCGACAGCAAGGGTTTCATCGAAGCCCCTATAAGAGGATCACCAAGATTCAATTAGAAAAGCAAGAACATCACCAGTAGATCGGTCTTTACGGAAACCATACTGGCAATCAGAGAGAAAGTTGTGAGCTGATAGATGCCTCATTATCTTCTCATTAAGGACATAGTCAAAGGCCTTAGAAAGGAAGGAAATCAAAGCTATAGGGCGGTAGTTAGAAGGATTGGAGCGGTCACCTTTTTCAGGGACAGGTTGAATGTGAGCAAACTTCCAGCAAGAAGATAGATAGAAGTAGAGAGACACAGACGAAAGAGTTTGACCAGGCAGTGAACGAGTTCTGAAGAACAGTTTTAGAGAACAATAGGACCGTAAGCCTTCCGAGAATCAAGACCAGAGAGGGCCTGGAAAACGTCATGATAAAGAAATTTATTTTTAGGGATGAAGTAGTCAGAGGATGGAGGAGTAGGAGGAATATGCCCAGTATCATCCAAAGTAGAGTTGGTAGCAAAGGTTTGAGCGAAGAGTTCAGCTTTAGAGAAAGAATAGACAGCTGTGGGGCCATCTGTTTGAAGTAAAGGAGGGAAAGATGAAGAAGTAAACTTGTTAGAGATACTATTGGCTAGATGCCAGAAATCACGAGAAGAGTTAGAGTTGGAAAGACGTTGACATTTTATATTAATGAAAGAGTTTTTAATAAGTTGGAGAATAGATTTGGCATGATTACGGGCAGAAATATATAGGACATGAGTTTCAGCAGATGGATGGCTACGGTACAGTTTGTGAGCCGCCTCTCTATCATTGACAGCACGAGAACAAGCAGAGTTAAACCAGGGCTTTTTAGCTTTAGTATTAGAGAAAATATGAGGAATGTATAGCTCTATGCCAGAGACAATCACCTCTGTTATGCAGTCGGCACAAAGAGAAGGATCTCTGACATGGAAGCAATAATCATCCCAAGGAAAATCAGAATAGTACTGCCTCAGGCCCTCCCACTTAGCAGAGTTGAAATGCCAGAAGCACCTCTGCTTAGCAACAGAGTTGCCATATACCAATATTTATAATTAACTTCCTAATAGTCATTACTATATTTACTACTCTTCCTTGTTATATTCCATCGTAAGTAAAGAAAAAATTTAAAGGATGACGGAACGTTGGTTAGCGAATAATTGAAGGAGTTGAAATAGTTGATTTTCCGATATTTCCCCTCCTATCACCTTACTTAAGGACATTCAAGCCACACTTCCAGAGAAAAAAAAATATAATCACCTCGTCTCAATTTTCCCTACCTAAATACCTAGCTAACGATAGTTCTTAATTAAGATTAATAGTGTTACTTTCATTTCTCCTTTACTCCTTCCACTACGTGAGTTTCAACTTGGGAGGGGAGGGGGGAAATTGACCTAGTTCATGATTCATGACGTACAGAAAAAGGAGTGTTACACACGCCCAATCTCCAGAGCTGAAACTTACGGGGGAAGATAACTTCATTCCTTAACCTTCTCTACTCATACCATAAACTCAAAATAGTGCAGCATCCCTATTAACAACTCAGAACTATGCAATTCTACGACCAAAGTACGTATGGAAATAGTTCGTATGCATAAAGTTCGTACGCAATTGTTCGTAAGCAAATGTTCGTAAGGGATAAAGTTCGTTTGAAAAAAGTACGTACCAAAAAGTTCGTATGCTAAAGTTTGTATGCAGATGTTCGTATGGTCCGTATGTACCTAACTACTTAACCTAACCTAACCGATCCTAACGCGACGAACATTTTTCTAACGAACATTGGCACGACAAACATTTAACCTTACGATTTTTTTTTCCATTACGAATTTTTTCCATTACGAACTTTTGACATGACGAACTTTATACCCTACGTACTTTATCCTGACATACTTTAGGCAAATGAACTTTATCTTACGAATTATTGCCATACGAACTTTTTCTATACGAACTTTTGTCCGGAACCCGAACCATGCGTCTCCCCTTCCATCTCTGGATTGACAACCCTATCACAATACACCCATACAAAAAAAATTCCATTTCACTATAACTATGTCAAAACAGGCACTCTTCTTAAGACCCCAGCCACTCTCTACAACTGCAGATTATCTTGAGGAAGACCCACCTGGATGCTTCCCGTTACTCTCTACTGTCCCGTTACCCATTTTGGAGGAAATAAGTAACTCATTCATTCGTCATTCATTTTCTCATTCATTCCTACAGTCGAACACTTACTCCTCTCAATGGTTAGGCTTCATAAGATGCGTCCTAAAGTGATACAAAGAGCCCGCAGAGGGACTGACTGTCATCTTGAGAAAGGTAGAGGCCAAGGCAATACATCACCATAGTAACCCCTCCTCGAACTAAAGTCAGACAAGAAGTCCTTACTTCAGACATATATAATGAACAACACTAAGATTAGGGATCCATTTCCCTGATATAGACTGAGTTCCTAGACAATTTTATTGAGCACAACAGTACGATTAGGGATCCATTTCCTTGATGTGTACTGAATTTCTGGGGGTGAGACGTAGCCTTCCGTTCTTCCTGGATGCTGGGAACTACCTTGGGGTTTATACTTCCCAAAGATGCGCCCTAATCAATCCATTCCTTCTCATGCATTTTTCTTGTCCTTTTCCATTACAGGTTGTTCTATACCCTTAATTTAACACTCTTCAATGTATCTCTTCGGAGATTGACAGTGGCGTGGGGGATGGCCTTGATCCTTCTCCTCCTCCTCCTTCAAACTATCATGATCCATCACCTCCTTCGCCTTCGGGATAATTTCATGTCGACTGATGTAATGTTTTATTTTATCAGCCGCTCGTTACACAGACTTTCCTGAATAAGGGTCCTCCAACACATACACTTGGCCATTCTGGATGGTTTCAATCACCCGATAAGGGTCTTTCCACTTAGCATTAAGTTTAACGCATGTACCGGTTAAGGAGTTTCTGATTTGACCTACACTAAGGTTCCCTTGCGCACTTTCACGGCCTTGCGGTTACTGTTGGCCACTTCACGGTACCTCCTGTGAGACAGAACACTTGCCTCCTTAATTAATAGTCTGAGTTTTTCACTTTCACTTTCTTCTGAAGATATCGTCACGAGAGGTGCGGTGATGGTCCGTGGTTGGTGCCGGGAGAAGAACGCGACATAAGGATTGACCCCCGTACTACCATAAACCGCCATATTCATGTGGGTCTGGCACTCTCCCAATAGGTTAGGCCACCTCAAGGGATAACCCTTACAAAGCTGTGTCAGCATGGTCTTGAGGGTCATGTGCATACGCTCAATCAAGCCATTTGACTGAGGATGATAAGATGTGGTGAACAGCAGCTCCACCTCGTGTTGGTCCGCCCACGTCCTCAGATTTCGTCCGATGAACTCCATGGCATTGTCACACAGCAGTGCCCCACGTCGGCCAAAATCCGTGATAAGCTGGGAAAGCCTAACCACTATTCCTACTGATTGTTCTGATTTTAAAGGATAGAATTTCACAAATCGAGAATAGTGATCTATTATAGTCAAGATATACCTATTACCTTCCTGACCTGATGTCATATCAGTCAAATCAATGGCTATTCTCTCTAAGGGCTGGGAAACAATAGGTAATTCTTTATATGGCTTTGACATTCCCATGTTTTGTTTATAATGCTGATAATTTATACATTTATACAGTTATATCGATCTTTAAGGTGAACCAATAAAACAGTTCCTCAGCTTTCTTGATGGATTTATAATGGACAAAATTGCAGGAATGATCGTGAGCGACTTCTAAAGCCTTTGACACCAACTGACGAGGCAGAACTACCGTATAAAATAAACTACCATGTACATTTATTCTAACTTAGTGTTATAACCCATCAATTATTTCGAATTGATCCAACGTGGCACGAGCAATTTTACGCCGAGGTTACATTCCGCACTTTAAATACTCTGCCAGTTTATTCCAAGTTGGATCTTTTAGTTGTTCCTTTATAAACTCTTTCCGAGCTAGACCTAACCAAATGATAACGGGCTGATGCGTGATGATTCGTACAGGTCGAGACAGTTGATCTGCAACTACGTTGTCCTTACCTTTGACATATTTGACTCTAAAGTTATCTTCCCTCATCTCTAGCATCCATCTAGTAACTCTAAGACGTTTGAAAGGGGTTGGTGATCAGTTAGAATTTCAAACATTGTTCCCCATAGAATAGATAATGATGAAAATGACGACATAATAATACTACAGCGAGTGCCTCCTTATCGTTCACTGAATAACTTTTTTTTCTCGCAATTACTCATTTTCTTAGAGAAATAACCTAAGGGTTTAATACTTTGATCTGGTGGGATTTCATGGAGAACCGCCCCCACGCATTCATCACTTGCATCGTTTACTAGTATAAGAGGGAGTTCAGGTTGATATTTCACTAACACCGGATAAGAAATCAACCTCTGCTTTAATGTCTCGAACGCCTCTTGATATTGGTCGGTCCAGTTGAACATGACCTCAGCTTTTGTTAGATTGATCAGAGGTGATGAAGAGTTTTTAAGAAGTTAGGTACAAATTTACGGTGAAACCCACACATTCCGATAAACCTTTTAACCTCTTTCACGTTTTTCGCTTGTTTTTGCTGATTGCTCGCTTCGAGGTTCTTGAGATCAGGCGTACTTCCCTTTTGTGAAACTCTATGACCTAGAAATTTTATTTTCTTTTTCACAAAATCACATTGTGTTAAGTTCAATTTCACGCCTTTTTCTTCAAACAAATCGAACAGTTTCTTTAGTCTCTCCGATAGCTGATCAAAATCCTGTGCCCATATGATTACGTCATCCAGATAATTCAGGTAGGATTGGTCTCACTTCACGGCTGATCAATAGAAACAATTGTCACAGGTAGTGATGACGCATAATAAATTATTTATGCCCGATGAACGAGGCTTAGGCCCAATCTCTGGTGAGCCTGCTCACATTTCAGTGTCAGATAATAACCGATGTAAATCACCCATGTACCGATACCCAGAACATGCAAAGGAAGTAATTACCAAAATGTTGATTGACATGGAGGAGCGAGAAGTAATTGAGCCCTCCAGCTTGGCTGGTTATCTCCGATAGTTTTGGTGAATAAACCTGACGGAACCAAAAGAATGTGTCTCGATTTCAGTCGCCTGAATGAACACATCTCAGAAAATGTATATCCGTTGCTCCGACTCGAAGATCTAGTAGGTAGCGCAGCCGGACATCAATTTTTTGTCACATTAGATCTCAAGGATGCCTATTTTCAAATTCCGCTAGATGAGAACAGTAGAGATTTAACAACCTTCGCAGACGGGGCGTCATTATATCGTTTCAGGAGACTCCCGTTTGGATTGAGTTGCTCCCCAGCAATTTTTTTCTAGGAAAATGGCCGAACTTCTATCACCTCTGCTGCGAGAAGGCTGGGTTAAGAATTATCTGGATGACGTAATCATATGGGCACAGGATTTTGATCAGCTATCGGAGAGACTAAAGAAACTGTTCGATTTGTTTGAAGAAAAAGGCGTGAAATTGAACTTAAGGGGATCGACCGGGTGTATTTTTTGACGAATATTTTTGACACACAGGAACATTACTTTTTGCGCTCAGTGTGTGGGGAAGGGTCTGAACTGTCAGATGGAGACAATTTTTTCAGCAAAATTTAAAAACCAGCCTCACCAGAGCAACATTTAAATGTCCCGCGGTGTTGCGTCACTGCCTCACACGTGCCTTTCCACGTGGTATGATGGTGAAACTGGTATTATTCGCATAAATCACGCTATAAGTTATATTCTCTTTCCACATTTTGTCATTTGACATCCCTCTTATCTCTGTTGTGTGTGTGTGAGTGAGGGAGAATGTGGCTGGCGGTGACCACTGACTCAATTAATTCCAAGAGGTGTCTGAAGGGAGCTACCCAAAATCCCAATGGAGTTTTTGCACTCGAAGGTGTGGAATAAGTGTCCTAATAAAAAAACTAAGGAGAAGGACCAAAAATATCAAGCAGGAGATTTCTAGGAATAAATCTGGCAACAAAGAGAAAGGTGGCGCCTTCTGATACCCCCACCATTGAGTGACTAATACCTTTTTAAAAGGATGACTAGATGGCTATTCAAGTTCTCTACAAAAGTAGACGGTATAAGCAATGATCTGTGAAGATTTTTTGCCAATAAATCAAAAACAAGTGGCAAGACACAGAGATCATGGAAAAAATACTTTGACGGCCGTTTTCTCGAAATGTGTTTTTTCGGGGTTTGAAAAGCCTTAGAGACTTTACTATAAACTTGAATGCATATTGCTTTGCATCAATAAATAGTAAAAACAATAATCGATATTTGCATGTGATAAAATTTTAAAAATTTAGAAAATTAACTGAAATATAGATTGACCGAAAAAAATGTATGAAAATTTAGATTTTATTTTTTAATTTCATAACCAAGCCGAAAATAAAAATTTCAATAATAAAAAATGTAGAGGTACATAAAAGGTTTATATGTTTTTTTTTTTTTTAATCAACTGAATGATAAACAAAGGCTGTGAGGCAAATTTGATTTTTGCTTTTTTTTTTAGAAGTTACCCCTTGGTGTCAGTAGTTATCAGCCAAGTCTCATGAAATTCACATGAAGTGATAAGTAAACATATACAAATAACATACTAAAATTTCAGACCCATAGGATGTACCGAACATGAAAATTGTACCAACCCGGTCGATCCCCTTAACAAAATGTGATTTTGTGAAAAAGGAAATAAAGTTTCTAGGTCATAGAGTTTCATAAAAGGGAAGTACGCCTGATTTCAAGAACCTAGAAGCGATCAATCAGCAAAAACCACCAAAAAACGTGAAAGAGGTTAGAAGGTTTATCGGAATGTGTGGGTTTTACCGTAAATTTGTACCTAACTTCTTAAAAATAGCATCCCCTCTGACCAATCTAACAAAAGCTGAGGTCATGTTCAACTGGACCGACCAATATCAAGAGGCGTTCGAGACATTAAAGCAGAGGTTGATTTCTTCTCCGGTGTTAGTGAAATATCAACCTGAACTCCCTCTTATACTAGTAACCGATGCAAGTGATGAATGCGTGGGGGCGGTTCTCCATGAAATCCCACCAGATCAAAGTATTAAACCCTTAGGTTATTTCTCTAAGAAAATGAGTAATTGCAAAAAAAGGTATTCAGTGACCGATAAGGAGGCACTCGCTGTAGTATTATTATGTCGTCATTTCCATCATTATCTATTCTATGAATTTTTGAAATTCAAACTGATCACCAACCCCTTTCAAACGTCTTTCGTCGTCGAACTAAGTCCTCTAGAGTTACTAGATGGATGCTAGAGATGAGGGAAGATAACTTTAGAGTCAAATATGTCAAAGGTAAGGACAACGTAGATGGAGATCAACTGTCTCGACCTGTACGAATCATCACGCACCAGCCCGTTGTCATTTGGTTAGGTCTAGCTCGGAAAGAGTTTATAAAGGAACAACTAAAAGATCTAACTTGGAATAAACTGTCAGAGTATTTAAAGTGCGGAATGTAACCTCGGCATAAAATTGCTCGTGCCACGTTGGATCAATTCGAAATAATTGATGGGTTGTTACACTATGTTAGAATAAATGTAGATGGTAGTTTATTTTATACGGTAGTTGTGCCTCGTCAGTTGGTGTCAAAGATTTTAGAAGTCGCTCACGATCATTCCTGCAATTTTGCCCATTATAAATCCATCAAGAAAGCTGAGGATTTGTTTTATTGGTTCACCTTAAAGATCGATATACCTGAAGGAATGTATAAATTGTCAGCATTATATACAAAACATGGGAATGTCACAGCCATATAAAGATTTACCTATTGTTTCCCAGCCCTTAGAGAGAATAGCCATTGATTTGACAGATATGACATCAGGTCAGGAAGGTAATAGGTATATCTTGACTATAATAGATCACTATTCTCGATTTGTGAAATTCTATCCTTTAAAATCAGAACAATCAGTAGGAATAGTGGCTAGGCTTTCCCAGTTTATCACGGATTTTGGCCGACTTGGGGCACTTCTGTGTGACAATGCCATGGAGTTCATCGGACGAGATTTGAGGACGTGGGCGACCAACACGGGGTGGAGCTGCTGTTCACCACACCTTATCATCCTCAGTCAAATGGCTTGATTGAGCGTATGCACATGACCCTCAAGATCGTGCTGGCACAGCTTTGCAATGGTTATCTCTTGAGGTGGCCTACCCTGTTGGGAGAGTGCCAGACGCACATGAATATGGCGGTTTATGGTAGTACGGGGGTCAATCCTTATGTCGCGTTCTTCTCCCGGCACCCACCACGGACCATCACCGCACCTCTCGTGACGATACCTTCAGAAAAAAGTGAAAGTGAAAAACTCAGACTATTAATTAAGGAGGCAAGTGTTCTGTCTCGCAGGAGGTATCGTGAAGTGGCTAACAGAAACCGCAAAGCCGTGAAAGTGCGCAAGGGAACCTTAGTGTAGGTCAAATCAGAAACTCCTTAACCGGTACATGCGTTAAACTTAATGCCAAGTGGAAAGACCCTTATCGGGTGATTGAAACCATCCAGAATGGGCAAGTGTATGTGTTGGAGAACCCTTATTCAGGAAAATCTGTGTAACGAGCGGCTGATAAAATAAAACATTACATCAGTCGATATGAAATTATCCCGAAGGCGAAGGAAGTGGTGGATCATGATAGTTTGAAGGAGGAGGAAGAGGAGGATCAAGGCCGTCCCCCCCGCCACTGTCAATCTCCTAAGAGATACATTGAAGAGTTTTAAATTAAGGGTATAGAACAACCCTGTAATGGAAAAGGACAAGAAAAATGCATGAGAAGGAATGGATTGATTAGGGCGCATCTTTGGGAAGTATAAACCCCAAGGTAGTTCCCAGCATCCAGGAAGAACGGACGGCTACGTCTCACCCCCAGAAATTCAGTACACATCAAGGAAATGGATCTCTAGTCGTACTGTTGTGCTCAATAAAATTGTCTAGGAACTCAATCTATATCAGGGAAATGGATCCCTAATCTTTGTGTTATTCATTATATATGTCTGAAGTAAGGACTTCTTATCTTACTTTAGTTCGAGGAAGGGTTACTATGGTGATGTATTGTCTTGACCTCTACCTTTCTCAAGTTAACAGTCAGTCCCTCTGCGGGCTCTTTGTATCACTTTAGGACGCATCTTATGAAGCCTAACCATTGAGAGGAGTAAGTGTTCGACTGTAGGAATGAATGAGAAAGTGAATGACGAATGAATGAGTTACTTATTTCCTCCAAAATGGGTAACGGGACAGTAGAGAGTAGCGGGAAGCATCCAGGTGGGTCTTCCTCAAGATAATCTGCAGTTGTAGAGAGTGGCTGGGGTCTTAAGAAGAGTGCCTGTTTTGACATATTTATAGTGAAATGGATTTATTTTTTGTATGGGTGTATTGTGATAGGGTTGTCAATCCAGAGATGGAAGGGGAGACGCATAGTTCTGAGTTGTCAATGGGGATGCTGCACTATTTTGAGTTTATGGTATGAGTAGAGAAGGTTAAGGAATGAAGTTATCTTCCACCCTAAGTTTCAGCTCTGGAGATTGGGCGTGTGTAACACTCCTTTTTCTGTACGTCATGAATCATGAACTAGGTCAATTTCCCCCCTCCCCTCCCAAGTTGAAACTCACGTAGTGGAAGGAGTAAAGGAGAAATGAAAGTAACATTATTAATCTTAATTAAGAACAATCGTTAGCTAGGTATTTAGGTAGGGAAAATTGAGGCGAAGTGATTATATATTTTTTTCTCTGAAAGTGTGGCTTGAATTTCCTTAAGTAAGGTGATAGGAGGGGAAATATCGGGAAATCAACTTTTTCAACTCCTTCAATTATTCACTTACCTACGTTCCGTCATCCTTCAAATTTTTTCTTTACTTACGATGGAATATAACAAGGAAGAGTAGTATATGTAGTAATGACTATTAGGAAGTTAATTATAAATATTGGTATATGGCAACTCTGTTGCTTAGCTAGGACGGGTGGAACCGCATAAAATTCATTCTATCTCCGCCTGACTTCTCGTCCAGGTATGTTCATATAAGCTCAGATATAGGGTAGCTAAACCACGGTGTTAATTCTTGAAAAGTGAAACGAAGTGTGCCAAATAGATTAATCTTGTCATTATGAGGAAATGAAATATGTGTGTATAATAGTGCATTAACGCCAGGTCTAGTGTGTTTTTATTTTTTTGTGATTTTATCTTCGCCTGCCTTCACGTCCAGATTTCATCGTCTGAACCGTCCAGGATTCAGCGCACATCTCCGCCAATATCCAGTTCTTTATAGGAAAGTCTAGTGATTGGGAAGGTCTAGCTTTTAGAACGTAGTGATTAGGACAAGTGATAGGGGGTAATTACACCAGGAAGTTGATCTTATTCAGTGGTGACCACGTGTTAAAGACTGTTTTATTGACTGTGTTGTGTAGGGGGGATGATACCTCTGTTTCCTCCTCTTTTGAGCTCAGATCCGAAGGAATATTTCGTCTGAGACAAAAGAAGAGTGATAGGTAGTGAATTGGCCAATTGTTTAGCCAAGTAGTAGTTAGGAGGGTTTTTTTCTAACTAGTGGTAACCCTCTCCATCTGTTATTGCTAGTATTATTTCCCAAATGTTAATTTTATATATATTTCAAATATATTTCAAATATATATTTAACGATACTTTATCTTCAAATATTATTATTCTTGAACAGCCTATCCTCTGACCGATTGACAAGGAAGGTGAGACCAAACCTATATTTTTTGGTGTAAATACGCAAGTATTACACCGGTATGGGAGATTATGGGGAGACATTTTTACAAGCAAACCCATCCAACCTATCCTACTACCACTTACTCCTACAAACACTCGCACTTTCCATGCACAATACCACATTAGAATAGGCTTCCTCATATTATTGTATAGAACTGCACCATACACTCGTTCACATAAATACACAATTATTGATCACCCCAACACAACACCCCACTACAACACACACACACACACACACACACACACACACACACACACACACACACACACACACACACACACACACACACACACACACACACACACACACACACACACACACAGACACACGCACGCACGCACGCACGCACGCACGCACGCACGCACGCACACTTCATTCAAGTCCCTCCCCTGCGCATTCGGAGCTAAATATTAATAACGTTGCTAACCTAATGCTAACTCGATTTCAATAATAATCCTATTTATTTATGAGACATTTTGATGTGATTTGAATGATTTTGAAAGTTGCTCCCGACGCAAATCGGAAGTGTCTATAAACACGACCATAATACAAATAACTATTCACTATGACAGTCTATATACACGATTCTAATGCAAACAATTATTCATTATGAGTGTCTATATACACAACTATAACTAATCATTATGGCAGTGTCGAATTACACGAATGTAATGCAAATTCTAATCCCCGGGGAGAGTGGAAAACGTTGGGCGGTCTCCTTACATCCATGCCCCTGTCCACCCAGCAGTGAATATGTACTGGATATTAGCCAGGGGCTGTGACCTGCCTTCTAGGGTGGTGACCTGGCATTTGCCTCGGCCAGGTGTGCAACCATGCCAATACAAAGGCTATACCCACGATCTGACCAGTATAGTATGGAGTCTGTACATTATATATTTACACGATTATAATGCAAACAACTATTCTATATGACAGTATCTATATACACGACCGTAATGCAAATAACTATTCACTATGACAGTGTCTATATACACACCTGTAATGCAAATACATATTCACTATGACAGTGACTAGTCTACAAATACTGTTGACATTTCGGCTCAAGGTCGTGTCGTCACTGCAGGAGCTTTATAGGCACTTTATTAGAGGCTAATCCATTGTCCTCGCGCATTTGACAGACCTGTTGGGGAAGGACAAGAAAGTGGGAATGGTCCCGGACTTCACGTGACCCTTTGTATTGGCAGTGGATGCTAGTCGCGTGGGAGTGGGGACTGGATTATTGTAGAAGGGAGAGGACAAGGCGGAGCACTCTGTTGCTTTCTTTTCAAAGAAGCTCTTGCCTGCACAGAGAACATTCTCCGTGATAGAACAGAAATTGTTGGACCTTCAGCCGTTTGTGGTTTACTTGCCATCTCCTGGCACAGTGATCAAGATGTGTTCTGATCATCACCCCTTGCAGATTCTTAATAAGTTCAAGTTTTAAGATTCAGCGCCTCACGTGGTGGAGCTTTTTGCTGTAGTAGTATAATTTGGATGTCAAGCACTAAAATGGGAAGGACAATGTAGTTGCTGATTGTCTGTCGCGAGTGGGCACGTAGGTGTCACTTGGGCGAGAAAATTTTGTTCCTTGGAACATAATTTTCCCATGGGGGTGGACGTGTAACAAGCTCGCTATTGGATAAGTAGTTATCAGTTGGTAGATGGTGAGGATGGTCTTGTGGTGGCGGCTTTGAGCGAGGTTTGTGAAAGGTAGGCTGCCCCTCGTGCTTCTCCTAACTCTCACCTTCCTCGCGAGCCGACCTGCCCCCGTTAAAATTTCCATTCGTGTTTTTGGCTGTGTTGCCTTGTTTTTGTCTCATTGTGGGTGTGATTTATGTTTTCCGTTTGCTCAGTGCGGTAACAGGCCTCAATGCGCAGTCTGTAAGCCTTTATTTTGAGAGAAAGGCAAACTAGTGCAGGAGTTCGTCATTTCACCCTTGGCAGCCTCATTTCTTTTCAACCGCCAATAAGCGAGGAGCAGCCCACGGGCAGTGAATCCTCTCTCAGTTTTGGTTTGAGCTGGATGCTGCGTTCGGGTGCTGAGTTTCGGAGTTGAATCTTTTATATATTAGCTAGTTAATGCCTGCTACAGTACCCTGTTGGCGTTGCTCAATTTAGGTTTTTGGTTCTTGGTATCGTTGTGGTTCTTGGAGCTGTGAGACACGTGTTGGTACAGATCATTTGCTTGTCTACCTTGTCCCACACGCAATTCATCCACACACACACATACATCAACTCGACTTACACTAAGTTATCGTGCTTGTGTCGGACAAGGTAGAACGGGCAGCACCTTAAGGGACGTGTTCTGGCACCAGCATTGGCAGGAAGAGGGTGGAAGCTAGTATTCTGTTTTATGATGGTGGATTTCCTACCTTGCTGGGGTGGCAGGCAGTTACTGCTTAATAAGTGTACAGCTCCAACCACCTTTCGAGCTCTTGCTGTTGTTGTCTTATTGTCTCAAGTTATACCAGTGATCGCGGAAACTGTGCCCTTCCGCTAGAGCCCAAATTCTACATCTCAGAGTTGTGGCTATCGTAAGTTAACGAGTTCTTCCGCATGGTGATAGGATGGCCTCGTTTCGAACCTGGTAGCAGTTTTCACACCCTACTGATGTTGTTTTTCCTTTACTGTTGTGTCAAAGAGGAGGGGAGAGATCAGGGGTGTCTAGTTTTCGATTTGAATGTGGCTCTAATACACAGTATAACTCTCTATCAATTGCACCAGTATATGGGGTAACATGTGATACTATAGTTCATGTTGTCCACCAGGTTTGGTGGCCGGCATAAGTCCCCTCGGCCGTAAATCAATTTTGTAGGCATGAAATTTTACGTAATAATATATATGTATATATATATATATATATATATATATATATATATATATATATATATATATATATATATATATATATATATATATATATATATATATATATATATATATATATATATATATATATATATATATATATATATATATATATTACATTAAAATGGTATTTGCTAAGGTAAAAAACAAAAATAAGTAAAAAAATAATCCCTTGTTGCCAGATCCTGTACAGAGGACAGTAGGAGGAATATAGACATGGGAGGGAAGTCCATTTTAGTGTGAGAGGTGTCTTGGCACTCCTCTTTTGAAAGAGTTTAAGTCATAGGCAGATGAAAAAACAGATAAAGGAAGAGAGTTCCAGAGCTTCCCAGTGTAAGGGATGAAAGAGTGAATATACTGATTAAATCTTGCATTAGGAAGATAGACAGAATGGGGATGAGAAGAAGTAGAAAGTCTTGTGCAGCGAGAGCGCGGGTAGGGGGGGAGGCAGGCAGTTAGCAAATTCAGAGGAACAGTAAGCATGAAAATAGCGGTAGAAGATAGATAAAGATGGAACATTGCCGCGGTGACTGAAGGAATCAAGACAGTCCGTTAGAAGAGGAGAGCTGATTAGACGAAAAGCTTTAGACTCTATCCTGTTTAGTAGTGCTGTATTAGTTAAGCCCCCTCAGACATGAGAGCCATACTCCATACATAGGCGGATAAGGCCCCTGTACAGAGCAGGCAGCTGAGAGGAAGAGAAAAATGGACGCAGACGCCATAGGATACCTAATGTCTTGGAAACTAAGTTTGCAATAGTAGAGATATGAAATTGCCAGTTTAGATTTTTAATAAAAGATATACCGAGTGTGTTTAATGTGAAGGAGAGGGGAATTTGAGTTTCATTGAAAAAGAGAGGATGGTTATCTGAAAGGTTGTCAAGTTGATAGTTATGGAAATTGAAATTTTGAGGCATTGAACAAAACAAAGTTGACTCTGTCCCAATCAGAAACTAGTGAAAAATCAGAAGTTAAGCGTTCTATATCATCTTGCCTTGAATCATTTAATTCACGTTGAGTTGGGCTTTTGTTGTACGACGTTGAAAATTGCAAGGTGACATCATCAGCATAGAAGTGGATAGGGTATGGAGTCAGATATGGTAGATAATTGATGAATAATAAAAAAGAGAGTGGGTGATAGGACATACTCCTAAGGAACACCCCTGTTGATAATTTTAGGAGAAAAACAGTGACCGTTTACTAGAACAGTAATAGAACGGTTGGGAAGGAAATTGGAGATTAAGGTACAGATAGAAGGATAGAATCCGTAGGAGGGTAGTTTAGTAATTGAAGATTTATGCCAAACTCTATCGAAGGCTTTCGATATGTCAAGGCCGACAGCAAAGGTTTCACCAAAGTCCTTAAAAGAGGATGACCAAGTAAAGCAAGTAAAGCAAGCAAGAATATCAACAATATGTCGGCATTTACGGAAACCATACTGGCAATCAGAGAGAAGATTGTGAGCTGATAAATGTTTCATTATATTCTTGTTAAGGACAGACTCAAAGGCTTTAGAAAGGCAGAAAATCAAAGCTATAGGGCGATAGTTAGAAGGATTGGAGCGGTCAACTTTTTTTAGGGACAGGTTGAATGTGAGCAAACCTCCAGCAACAAGGATAGGTAGAAGTAAAGAGACAGAGCCGCAAGAGCTTGACCAGGCAGTGAGCGAGTTCGGAAGCACAGTTTTTGTGAACAACAGGAGGGACTCCATCCAGACCGTAAGCCTTCCGAGAATCAAGGCCAGAGGACCTGGAAAAGTCACAATAACGAATTTTATTTTTTAGAGATGATGTAGTCAGAGGGTGGAGGAATAGGAAAAGTGTGCACAGTATCATCCAAAGTAGAGTTGATAGCAAAGGTATGAGCGAAGAGTTCAGCTTTAGAGAAAGAAGAGACAACTATGGGGCCATCTGGTTAAAGTAAAGGAGGGAAAGATGAAGAAGTAAAATTGTTAGACATATTATTTGCTAGATGCCAGAAATCACGAGAAGAGTTACAGTTGGTAAGACTTTGACGTTTTATTTTGATGAAAGAGTTTTTTAGTAAGCTGGCGAATAGATTTGGCATGCTTACGGGCAGAAATAAATAGGGCATGAGCTTAAGCAGATGGATGGACAGCACGATAATAATCAAAGTTAAACCAGGGCATTTTAGGTTTAGTATTAGAGAAAGTATGATGAATGTATAGCTCCATGCCAGAGATAATCACCACTGTTATGCGCTCAGCATAAAGAGAAGGATCTTGACATGGAAGCAATAATCATCCCAAGGAAAATCAGAATAGTACTCCCTCAGTTCCTCCCACTTAGCAAAGTTGAAATGCCAGAAGCACGTCTTCTTAGGCAGATCCTCAGGCTGCACTAGAGTCATAGGACAGGTAACGAAAATAAGATTGTGATCTGAGGAGCCCAACGGAGAGGAAAATTTAACAGATTAAGCTGGAGGATTGGAAATTAGGAAAAGATCAAGAATGTTGGGCGTGTGTCTAAGGCTGTCAGGGATACGGGTAGAGAACTGCACTAGCTGCTCTAGGTCATGAATGTTAGCAAAGTTGAAGGTTTTTCCACCAGGTTTGTCATTGAAAAAAGATGAAAGCCAAAGCTGGTGGTGAACATTGAAATCCCCTAAAATGGAGATATCAGCATAGGGAAGGTAAGATAGAATGTACTACACTTTGGAGGTCAACAGCGTTGAGTGTTGTCTTTCTGGATGAAGTTAGGAATATGCTGCGCTCTGATTGGTTAAAAGTCACAGTGCAGACGGAGAAATTCATACCTTGAGTGTGTGTACAAGGATCCCGCTCAGACTTTGCTTGTTATCTCGTCAGAATTGATCTAGATATAAACACCTTAAGTAATAGTGCTTGTTTCACACAGGGTAAGATGAGGAAATATTTAAAGGAACGTTCTCTGGCATAAGTATTGGCAAAGAAGAAGGTGGAAAGCCAGTATTCTAGTACATGAGGATGGAAATCCTCCCCTGGTGGGGTTTACAGGCAGTAATAGCCTGCGAAGTGTTGAAGCTCCAACCAACTTTCGAGATCTTCGTTGAGGTTGTATTATTTCTCTAGGCTCTCGAGAGCGGTCGCGGCTACTACCATCTTTAGCCAGAAGCCATATCTCTGCCTCTCAGAGGTCCATCACTCGGTGAATCGGTGTTAGACCTGGTGGCAGTTTTTTTTAACACACTACTACTCTATTATTTCTTTTCCTGTTGGGTCAAGGAGAAGGGGAGATGTCAACGGTGTCTAGTTTTCCATTGACCTTCGTTTTAATGCACAGTATACCTCTCCCTCCGTCACATCAGAGAAGGGGTAACTTGTGAGACTAATGTTCTCGCTCCCTCGCCCGGTCGTGAAGCAAGTGGAAGCGCACTTGCTTGCAAATCACGGACCGGCCATTTAAATGGCCAGAAATGTGACAAAACAATATATGTATGTGTATATATATATATATATATATATATATATATATATATATATATATATATATATATAATATAAACATATATATATATATATATATATAT
>JAXIVD010006978.1:2500-21854 GCA_036785275.1 Cancer borealis | reverse complement strand
ATATGTGTGTATATATATATATATATATATATATATATATAATATATATATATATATATATATATATATATATATATATATATATATTGTGTGTGTATATATATATATTATATATATATATATATATATATATATATATATATATATATATATATATATATATATATATATATATATATATATATACATATATATATATATATATATATATATAATATATATATATATATATCTCCGCAGTTGCCATCATACGCCCTCGTATCTATCAGTTTTTTTCATTTTTCTAAACCATTAAAATTATTCATCATTTATTGTAACTTGAATATGACAAATAGTTATGTCGAAGCTGATTAGGTAATCTATTCTATGTTTTGAAATATATATCATTGTTTGTCTCTGTCTCATAGACTCTGCCGGACCACTGACATCTGACGGGCCGCTGTACGTACCAAAATATTTTAGTAATTCCTAGCCTTACCTCTTTATCCTCAGCCTTATAATTAACAGGCAAGGTAAAATTAAAAATCTAGTATGTTTTACAATCATTAATTACTTGCGTTATTAAGTAACTAGGTTTATTTTGATGTTTGTTTACATATTGTAATGTTAATGTATTTTTTGCAATTTTCAGCAAAACTTTACCTTACTTCCGCATAGCGTTGGGTTCATTGAATTTGTTATTTTTTTGTGTTTATTTTGTATAATTAATAGTATTCTAAGGTTCATATTAATTGAGATATAGGGATAATGTTTTTTCAAAATTTTCGTAGTTTTTTCAGCTTGTGTGGCTTTATTATCATTCATTGTGTGTCTGAAGAATTCTTTATATCTTAACCTATGGTTTAGATTAGGTTAACTAGATTATTAATGATTCTGATACCTTGTTTATAACATAAATCATTGTCTGTTCGTCAATAGGTCATTATTAGGTTATATTAATGATTCTGATACCTTGTTTATAACGTAAATAATTGTTTTTCGTCTTCCCTCAAGAGGCTGCGCCCTCCTCCGCTAGGATACTATTCCAACCTAACCTAGACCCCCTCCCCCCTTCCAGAAATATTTTGAACTTAACCTAATGTCTTTTTTTTCATAGTATTAAAAAGACATACATACATACAGAGGAAATCATCTTTAAATATAAATAAAAATAAATTAAAGTTAGCAAAAGATTAATTATACCTTAAGAAAAAATTAAATTACCCTTACAAACTAACAATATAATTCAAAAAAGGAAAGTTCTTTACACTAATCATGGGTTCAACTAAAGCAGGTGAATTTTGTCTACTTACCTAGACAGTTGAAATGGTGGGTTGCAATTTATTTTGATGGAGGTTAAATGTTTTGCGTATTTTATCTAGACAGTTCAGATGATGGGTAGATTATTTTTGACTCTATATGAATGACATCATGACTGTTAGCTGCAGAAAAAGGATTGGGTGGCAAATATCCATCAGTTTTTTCTTTTGTTAGTTTTTTTTTTTTAATATATGTAAATTAAGGTCTTACGTTTGCATAATGTGTAGATGATTAATGGAATGAAGGTTATTAATTACCCTGTGAGACCTGGCTTGTAATATTCTCACTATATGTGTTGCTCGTCATAATGTTGCGGTGAATGGCAAAAACTAAACCGTTCAATCAAAACTAGAGGAGCTACAAAGGAAGATGTGTTATAGTGGAGAATGTAATATTTTTTTTATGTTATTTAGTGTATATTCTGGGTGTTGTAGTGTTGGTTAGGAACACCAACACTCACTTGGATCAAAAATAAACATTAATTTCTGGTTTGGTTTGTATCATCTAACCTAAAATATAATTGTTTATCTAATTAATGTTTCCTATGGCATCAGAATTGTGGGTAAAAATTCATATTAACAACACTGTAATATTAGTTTATGTTAGGTTAAATTAAACTATTTAATTTGATTAACCTAATTAAACCTAACATTTTATTGATATTTTGTTACGTTAAGTTAGATTAGATTTGATTTGATTAATTTTACCTAACAATTCAATGATATTTTGTTAGTTTTGGTTATATTTTACAAGTTAGGTTAAATTAAATTAGAAATTGCTGAACCCATGTTGTGAATCATTTATTAAACTAAACTATTCCAAATGCTCTCTAATCTTATTTGCAATAATACTCTAATAATTTACCTACAATTGAAGTCAGACTGACATTAATGCTCTATTTCCTTTCTTAAAAATCGGAACTACGTTCGCTTGCCTCCACATTGAAGGAACCTCCCCTAAATCCACTGATTTCCTGAAAATATTAACTAACGGCTGGCTAACGAACTCTTTGCATTCATTAATTACCCTGGGATAAACTTCATCTGGACCTGATGATTTAAACTTCTTCATTTTATCAATCTTCCTTACCACTAATTTCCTAGTTATTTCAACATCTATTAGCTTTTCGCTCTACTCCCCGCTAAATATTTGCTCGCAAACTGGAACTATGTTTTTTGTCTTCCTTAGTAAAAAACACTTAAGAAGTAATCATTAAGAACCTTACCCATATCCTCCCTCGAACTTACCATCTCTTCCTGACCTAATTTTAACGGACCCACCACATCCCTGTTTTTTGTCCTATATACTTGGAAAAATCCTTTAGGGTCAGTTTTAACCTGGCTAGCTACCTTAATTTGGTATTGTTTCTTTGCTATACGTGTTAGCTTCTTAACTGACCTAGATAATTCAATATACTGTTCCCTATAGTTATTCTGTCCTGCCTTAGCCAAAGTCAGTGTGTGTGTGTGTATGTGTAGCTAACTATAATGTTCTGTTGTAATGCATCTTACTTATTTTGAGGAACAAATTAATCAGCCTATAACATTTTGCTTTCAAAAAGGGGAGTGAATTAATTTAGTAGTAATGGAAATGTAGAGCTAGTATCAATTCAATTTGATTAATTACTACATTGCTATTGTTGTTATGTGTTCCGTACGCGAATGTCTCCTTAGATAGGGTCATTAAGTCCATGGTACTATCCATGGTACAACTATTATTCCAGCTCTACTCTTATTAGAAGAACAGTTGCAAATGACGTGAAGGAAGTGTTAAATGAAAGTGAAGGTGACGGTCGGAGGTGAAGCCATCTATGAAAATAATTATTGATATGATATGGTAAAAATTTTTTTTTTTATAATGGCTTCTTATCAATCAGTCTGTCCTAACACTCATCCTTTATATTCAATTTTGATTTTCTGATAACAGACGCCATTGGCGGGGAAATACATATAATACAACCTATGTTCATTAACACTATCAGAATGTAATAACATACAAAATAAAAGCATTTGAGCATTACAAAATACCACTCAAACATATTATTGCGATGCTACTTTGTTTATACGAGTGTGCGTGAGATGATTTTTGTATTATTTATTGTAGTCTGACGTCACAACACTCGTTCAGTCCTTCTGTGTGACGGCCCTTGTGTCCTCGTGGTGTGTGGAAAGAAGCTGCCGTTATATCCTTCATTTACAGTGTTAATAGACGGTAAAGATAGTGTGCAGCGGCGGTAAGGAAGCGGAAAGGTGTGACGCAATTACTGGTCAGCTCAGAACCAAGGAATAAAGTGTAAGTATGGTTAAATAAGGGAGTTAAGGGAGGAGGCTGTAGTGGACTAGTGGCAGCATGTGTACAAGTGTGCTGATGTGCCTTGGTGTGTTGAAACGTTGTTGTATTCACTTTATCCTTGTGGTGCTAGTTAAGGGAGGAGATTGTAGTGTTATGGAGGCGTGAATGGTGCTGCAGAGGTTGTTGTGTGCTGTTCAGGCTGTTGAATAAGGCAACACTGCACACCAAATAACACGCCGATTTAACATTTAATGAAACCTGACTACATCTTGGGTTGATATATTTTCGTCGGCGTTATAGTATTTATGGACCTTTTCTAACAATTGTTTTACTTAAATATGTAACGATGGAAGGTAATTATTGAAGGGTAATGCTAAAACAATTAATGGTAATTCTGGATAATAAGTCCGCCACCCCGATTCCCCACCAACCGCCCCTATCCTTTCAAACAAGCTTGGGGGATCCTGGGGAATCGGGGGTTTTGGGGGGGATGAAAAATAAGCGAAATATGGGCCTTCAAAAAGCAAAGAAAATGTCGAAATTCCCTAATCTAGCTGGGGGGGGCTGCTCCCCCCTTGGTTCCCCCCGCTAGGACATTAATCTAACCATAACCTAACCTAATCTAATCTACTTACAGGTACGGCAGCCGTACCTGTAAATGCTCGCTTATAGGTAGGGCACGTACTTTTGGGTGATAAAATATAAAAAATCTTATATAACCTAACAACTGAACCAAACATAACATAACAACATAATCTAACCAGAACCTAATGAATGCTGAATCCTCATAGTGCTCCCTTATAGATACGGCACTTGCCTAACTTTTGTTAATAAAATATAAAAAGCTTATATAACCAAACCTAACATAACTTGAAGGATGCTCTACCAGGTAAATAATAAGGCACAGGCCATAGGAATAGCGGATTACAATGCGGTACGACTGCTGTATCTCTAAGCACTTTGAATATATATTCGCAGTATAAATAAAGTACAAAATTCATAAAAAAAAAAAAAAAAAAAATAGGATGAGAGAACATGAAAAAAAAAAAAAAAAAAAAAATAATAATATATATATATATATATATATATATATATATATATATGCAGTATGAATAAGGTCAAAATTAATTTGAAAATTTTTCTCCAAACCACCAAAAATCAAACTTTTCATGATCTAAGCTGAATTGAAATAATTTTTTTGCCTTTCTGCCGTGATAAAAATGGCAATAAATGAGAGAGAGAGAGAGAGAGAGCGCCCCAGGTATCTCCGGCAGGAACCCACATGTACCTGTCGGTCATTAGAGGGCAAGAGTAAACACACTCCGGGTCGCATCGTTAGAGGTCACCATATTTATGCTGACCTCCTGGTATTACCCCGTTACACACATACACACACTATGAGCTCTGACCTCTTTCGGGAAGGGTAATGGCTGAGAATGACAAAAAGTCCAGCACGTAATCCTGCAGACCCCGTTGAATAACACACCCATTCTACCCCAGCAGAATAAGATGAATGCGGAGAAGCTAGCTAAGCTACAACAGCAGGTGCGTATAGGAGGCAAGGGCAGCGCACGCCGCAAGAAGAAGGTGGTTCATCGCTCCTCTGCCACCGATGACAAGAAGCTGCAAAACTCACTCAAGAAACTCACCGTCAATAACATCTCAGGCATTGAAGAGGTGAGTATTGACCCATCAAGGAGCAGGATGGAGATGAATGTACAGCTTAATGTGGAACACAGATTGGGCTGCATTGAAAGAGGTGACTTGCCTTGGGTGGAGAAGGTACAGTTAGAGGTGAGTGTACAGGTGTTGGTGGACTCAAGTGGAACACAGATTGGGGTGGATTTAAGTCAAGATCACAAAAGGAGGAGGAGGGAGTATTAATAGTAATGAAGTTTGTGGCTTTAATTATAAGTAGGTAGAAGGAATGAGGTGGTTTTAGTTATAGAGCAGACAAGGAGAAGGCTGAGATTATTATTTAAAAAAAAAAAAAAATTTTCCTTTACCCATGGCACCGGTAGGCTTAGTGGAGGCCTTAGATGGTTAGCCTCTGTCTGTTAGTAGCGCGGGTTAGATTTCTTAAGTGACGCTTCGTTTCATATAGAGAGGCTCATGCTGCCAGCGGAAGCTCCTTGTGCATATAGCTTTGCAGTCCCGTCAAGGATAGTGTTATGGCAGCATGTGGGTGATCTGAGGCCGCTCAGCGGTATTACGAAAAAAAAGTGGCCAGCACGTGCCGGGGCTCAAACGCAAGACCCTGAGCTGGTATGCCTGACTGCTAACCACTATGCCATCGCCTAGGTGGTGGTAACATTAGCATCTTCGCCCAAGGTTAATACTTATATGTCAGATCTCTGGTTACAGCTCCGCAGGGTTAGGTTTGGTTGGGGTTAGGGTTAGGTTATTTTTAGCTTAGAGCTTTAAAATTAGTTGGCTAACCTTATCTCCATTTTTTCCGACAGGCTAACCTCATCTCCATTTCACCCGAAGACTGTTTGAAATAACAAAATATAAACTAACCCTTGTCATTACATATTGAAATGGGAAATTATATTAATAAGTGTAGTTTTAAACCCAGCTGCATTAATGTTAATGTTAACTTTTTGAAGCACTTTACAATTCTAATATGAAATTCTCAAAGCGCTCAGTTAAAAATATATCATAATAATCATAAGCTAAAACAAAACATACTAAAAACAATGACCTTAAAAGAACAAAAAATACCATAAAAAAAAAAAGAGAAAAGGTAAAAAGTAAGACTATAAAGTAAAAAAAACTTTATAATTAGGGAAAGGATATTGATAAGTGTAGCTTTCAACCCAGCTGCATTGATGACACATCCTTTAGGTTAAGTTAGGTTTAGGGAAAGGATATTAAAAAGTGGCTACATTAATGACACCCTTGGTACTATAGGTGAACATGATCAAGGAGGATGGCTCGGTGATCCATTTCAACAACCCTAAGGTACAGGCTTCCCTCAACGCCAACACCTTTGCTGTGTCTGGTCATGCCGAGAGCAAGCAGATCACTGAGATGCTGCCAGGCATTCTCAATCACCTCAGTGCCGAGGGATTCAACCAGCTGAAGCGTCTGGCATCTACCGTAACAACAAGTATGACATACTCACATATTTACTGTATTATATGTAGCAAGGAGGACTGTGTGTGGTAGTGGTGAGATGTGGTGATGCAGGCTTCATTGTCCCTGCAGAAGGTTCAAGGATGATTGTGTGTGTGTGTGTGTGTGTGAACCTTGTGGTGTTTAATGCCTCACACCTTTACCTGTGTAGTCGACTCATCAATTCACAATTATCACACAGGTTGACTATCAATAATCCGGCATGAGCAAATACCTAATTCTGGATACATCACCATCAAAAACATAAACATAAACAGTGCCTCCTGAAAACAGTGATGTGCCAACCCAAGAAATTTGAAACTGCACTCTGAAATTCATGCCTGAAAACTGATGGAACCAGAATAATGATTGCAGGATTATTGATAGTCAACCTGTACCATAAAAATGCAACAATGTTCCAAATTATTCTGCAAACATTATATTGGATGTGAACTGGAACGTTTAAGTTAAGTTTAAGTGACAGAGTATGGAAATCATCAATCTGACTAACAGTACAGTAAGCCCCCCAAAGATGCACACTCAAAGGGTGCAGGCAGTACCGGTGCGGTGATGGAACTCTGTGCTTCTGTTGAGCGGCCATGTTTTAATGACGTCAGCTCTCTCTCTCTCTCTCTCTCTCTCTCTCTCTCTCTCTCTCTCTCTCTCTCTCTCTCTCTCTCTCTCTCTCTCTCTCTCTCTCTCTCTCTCTCTCTCTCATGTGGGATTCCTCCTCCTCCATCCTAGATACTGTAATGGTTTCCGCCAGTACAATATCTATCTTATCTATCATTTAATCATATGTGTATATGTACTGTATATTCTTTCATTATATCATGTATTTCAGGGGTTATTGAGCGAAAAAAGGTTAAGTCTTAAGAGTCCCGGACTACATTAGTGAATTTCTCGGAGGATATTAACTTCCAAGGGTGCGCAAGAGGGGCAGACTACATTAAGCTCACCCTTGCGTAGCCGACTGTACATAAACAACTTAACTGGAGCACCATGTTAAAACTGACTCCAATTTTATGTACAATGCTCCCTCCAATTTTGTGATATTCCAATTTTGTGATCAAGACCAACCTCCAATGATGTTTTTCTTTATTTTAGGATGCATAATTACTTGTATTTGTGTACAGACAAATGCAAAAATATCACTAAAATCACCATAAGGTTAATGGTTCCAATTTTGCAGCTTGCAATGTCGACCAATTTCATGCAAAATTGGAGGGAACACTAATGTACATAAAGTATTAATTATGCATCTCAATAAGACCCCATGTATTTATAAAACCAATACAACCTAATACGCGGCATCAGAATACAACTTTGTATGTATTTGCAGGGAATATAACCTAACATTATACATCTGAATACAACTTTGGTGTGTTTACAGGCAATACATCAGCTGGAGGCATTGATGATGACGATGATGATGTGCCCATGCTGGTGGAAGATTTTGAGGCTGCCAGCAAGACCGACACTGGTGAGTAATGTGTGTGTGTGTGTGGGGAGGGGGTGCCAGAGTCCATACAACATTCATAGTTCTGGTTATTTACAAAGCACTACAACAAACAAACAAAATATGCACTCTTCCCTTCATTTATCATTAGATTACATGCGTGAAAAACCTCAATCATGTACCGAATTAATATTAAAGTGAAGGGGTGAAGGGGTGAGGTGTGTCCGGGGTGAAGGGATGAGGTTGTTTCAGAAGTGTAGTAGATGCATACTTTTCCCTGCTTCATCTCAACCCAATATCACACTAGTTGATCTACGTTTGACATCCTGAGTGAAGTGACAGTTGAGTTAGTGGTGTTAGGTAGGTTGTTAGTGGTGTTAGGTGGGTTTTTAGTTAGTTGAGAACCATAACCAGCTATCAAACAAAGGATGATTGTACATTTGTTTGGTGTAAACTCATCACATTGTCATTTGGTTCCTTGGTCTGCTAAAGGGGTCGTCACACTACTACTTTTTTTCCTGAATTTTGACAATTTGCTCTTTTATTTTTTGTAATTTTTAAATTAAATTAAATTAATTAATTTATTTGTTTATTTATTTATTTATTTATTTATTTTTTTTTTTTTTGCTCCTTCCGTCTTCCTTTTGCATGTGATTCAGTTAGACGGACATGATCGTCTTCATAGGGTAAAGTTGGCGCCAACATTTTAGTCAAATTAGAATGCATAGTGGATAATATAAAATTATTCAAAGTAAATGGCTAACTTTTATCTAAATAAAAGAAAATTTAATTTCTTAAATGATAACAAATAATAAATTGTCAATTAAAGTTATAATGAATGATAAATTGTCAATTAAAATTATAAATCATAAATTATCGATTAAAATTATAACATAATAAATTGCAATTTAAAATGATAACAATTAATAAATTGTTGATTAAAATGATAACAAATAATAAATTGTCTATTAGAATTATAGCAAATAATAAATTGTCTATTAGAATTATAGCAAATAATAAATTGTCGAGTTAACGGCTGTGTGTGACGGCGCTCCAGAGATTGTTGATTTTCAGAAAGTTGACGGAAAAAGTGGTAGTGTGACACTGGCTTAAGTGAAGGACATTTGTTATTGTTTGGGATGGGAGGAGGAAGGGAAAATAATTGCAAGTAAGTGAATATTTGGAAGGAAGGGGAAGTTGAGTTTGAGTGTAGCAAGAACTACTACAGCAGTGGTTCTAGGAGGAGAGTGTGCAGTGGTAGAGGGAGGAGAGGACATCCCTGACCTGGTGGATGTCCCCAACGGAGGTGTTGCACCACCATCACTACAAGGCAAGGAGAATAAGAAGGGAAAGAAGAAAGATACCAAGGATGCTGCCCCTGCCTCTGCTGACAAAAACACACCTGGTAAGCCTGTCAAGGATGCTACCAAGGAAACACCTGCTACTCTAGATGGCAGTGAAGAACCAGCTGTCAAGGAGACCCCAGCTGCACCTGATGCCACTAAGATCCCAGCTGCACCTGATGCCACTAAGATCCCAGCTGCACCTGATGCCACTAAGATCCCAGCTGCACCTGATGCCACTAAGATCCCAGCTGCACCTGATGCCACTAAGATCCCAGCTGCACCTGATGCCACCAAGACCCCAGCTGCACCTGATGCCACTAAGATCCCAGCTGCACCTGATGCCACTAAGATCCCAGCTGCACCTGATGCCACTAAGATCCCAGCTGCACCTGATGCCACTAAGATCCCAGCTGCACCTGATGCCACTAAGATCCCAGCTGCACCTGATGCCACTAAGACCCCAGCTGCACCTGATGCCACTAAGATCCCAGCTGCACCTGATGCCACAAAGACCCCAGCTGCACCTGATGCCACAAAGACCCCAGCTGCACTTGATACCACTAAGAACCCAGCTGCACCTGATGCCACAAAGACCCCAGCTGCACCTGATGCCGCAAAGACCCCAGCTGCACCTGATGCCACTAAGATCCCAGCTGCACCTGATGCCACCAAGACCCCAGCTGCACCTGATGCCACAAAGACCCCAGCTGCACCTGATGCCACTAAGACCCCAGCTGCATCTGATGCCACTAAGACCCCAGCTGCACCTGATGCCACTAAGACCCCAGCTGCACCTGATGCCACTAAGACCCCAGCTGCACCTGATGCCACCAAGACCCCAGCTGCACCAACCCCTACTGTACTTAGACAAACCCCTGCCGCTGCTGGTCCAGTTGTTAAGGAAACTCCTGCTCCAGCTAAGGAGTCCCCTGCCACATTTGCTGCTGCTGCTGCTGCTGCTCCAGCTGTTAAGAAAGCTCCTGCCAAGGAGGCCCCTGCTCCTGCTAAGGAGGCCCCTGCTGCTCTTGCTTCAGCTAAGGAGACCCTTGATGCACCAGCTAAGGAGGCCCCTGCTGCCTCTGCCGCTCCTAAGGAGATCCCTGCCACTGCTGCTCCAGCTAAGGAGATTCCTGTTGCCTCTGCTCCAGCTAAGGGTACCCCTGCTGTCCCTGCTAAGGGGACTCCTGCTGTCCCTGCTCCAGCTAAGAAGGCCCTTGCCGCTACTGCTCCAGTAGTCAAGGAAACCCCTGCTGCCCCTGCCAAGGAGGCCCCTGCTGCTGCTACTCCAATAGTCAAGGAAACTGCTGCTGCTGCTACTCCAACAATCAAGGAAACCCCTGCTGCCCCTGCCAAGGAGGCCCCTGCTGCTGCTACTCCAATAGTCAAGGAAACTGCTGCTGCTGCTACTCCAACAGTCAAGGAAACTCCTGCTGCCCCTGCCAAGGAGGCCCCTGCTGCTGCTACTCCAACAGTCAAGGAAACTGCTGCTGCTGCTACTCCAACAATCAAGGAAACTCCTGCTGCCCCTGCCAAGGAGGCCCCTGCTGCTGCTATTCCAACAGTCAAGGAAACTGCTGCTGCTGCTACTCCAACAATCAAGGAAACTCCTGCTGCCCTTGCCGTTGCTTCAGCAGTTAAGGAAACTCCTGCTGCCCCTGCTGTTGCTGCTCCAGCAGTCAAGGAAACCCCTGCTGCCCCTGTCCCAGCTAAGGAAACCCCTGCTGCCTCTGTCCCACATAAGGAGGCCCCTACTGTCCAAGACTCTGCAGCCCCAAATGCCACAAAAATCTCTGCTAAGGCAGCCTCCACTTCCACACCTAAAGTACCACCTGCTGCTGCTGCTGCTGCTGGCACTGACACTCCCAAAAAGTCTGGTGGTGGTCCCAAAAACAAACAGCCCAAGAAGCCCAAGGGAAAGTAGGGTATGTTTGTGTGTGTGTTTGATGCAGGCTTATAGGCACAAGTTTGGCCCCGGCTCATAGTGTTGCTACTCCCTTATACCAACGAGTGTCTTTCACTTACCAATCAAGTGTGTGTGTGTTTGCCTTGTGTGATGTGTGTAGTTTAGTGGTCTCACTGAACAATCAGTGTGAGGCACACTTTAGTAACCATGTTTGTCCCTCACTTAACCACCATTAACATATCTTCAATAGTTGTGTTAATGAGGCCTGGGTTCAGTGTTGGAGTGGTAGTATTATGGTAGTGTAGCACCAGCACCGGCTGCAACAATACTACCGCTACACTCCCTGCCATTCACTAGGAAAGTCAACTTTAAGGGACAGCCAGGGGTTTGGGAAGCCCCTTCTCTGTATTCTCATCTTCAAAGACAAAGCATACAGGGGGAGGGAGAATAATATCTCCCCCAAACTAATGGTGTTGCCTTGGTTAGCTTCCTTAAGAGGATTTAAACCAGGTATTTAGATATAGTTTGATGAATCGCTCTTATACTTAATACTATTACTTTCACAACATTAAATTACTCATTTAAGACATTCAAATGTCAAAACCATCATTTCATTTCCATGGTTAAAATTCTCTGATCCGTTCAGTATTAGTGTGTGTGGTCCTGCCGGCAGCAGGCATCCCCACACTGGGCCGGGTGTATAGGCATACAATGCAAAATTATGGTGGTGGAAGAGATGTATTTGTTGTGTTGTTCCTGGGGTTGCCTGGCCAAACAGCCCTCATGGCCCTGTGTTGAGTGTTGTGGTGTGCTGATAAACTATTCCATCAGTTTATGAACCCAATGTTCTTATAAACACAATTGGAATTGGTCAGTTGCCAGATTTGTCAATCGTTGATACAAGTCTTAAAAAATCATGCAAACTAAAACAATTAAATTTTGTCATACCAGTGTAGCTGAATTACAAGAGTAATTCACAATCCCTGGGCCAAACATTTATATGAATTCCACGGGTATTGAAGGTGTTAGCGTCAGGGTGAGGTTCCTGAAAACCCTGACATGTATTTGTAGTTGTGTACAAGGATGTTCTCCATGTCTCCACCTACTAAAAGGAAGAGAAAGAGGAGGGAAATGACTGCCGGAAAGTAGTTTTTGTGTCAAAAACACTTGTGTTTTTGTTGGTTGTGGAGACGTGAAGCCATTCCCAGGTGGTTGTCGTCCACATATACCACTAAATAAACTACTAATTATTACAACTCTGTCTCAGAGTTAAACTGTAATTCAACTGATTATGGAATTAATTTCTTCGTTTAAACATTTGGTTCTGACTGACACACACTTAGAAACTTGTGGGAAACTTTCTTAGAGTGGAATGTTGAGAACATGGGAAAAATTTATTTGCAGTATGAATAAGGTTCAAAATTTATCAAAACTTTTTAGGATGAGGTGTGGGAACATTAAATATGTATTTGCAGTATGAATAAGGTTCAAAATTAATCAACTTTTTAGGGTTACTTGTGGGAACATTAAATAAATATTTGCTATATGAATAAAGTTCAAAATTAATCAAAATAAAATGTAGGATGTGTGAAAACATGAGAAAGATATATATGCAATATGAATAAAGTCAAAATAAATTTTTAAAAATTTGCTCACGATCTCTCTCCAAAAATCAAACTTTTCTTAATCTAAGGTCCCCCCCTCTTTTTTTTCCCCCCTTTCTGCCATAATTAGAAATGGCAATAAATGAGTGTGCGCGCGCCCCAGGTATCTCCGGCAGGAACCCACATGTACCTGTCGGTCGTTAGAGGGCAAGAGTAAACACTCCGGGTCGCATCGTTAGAGGTCACCATATTTATGCTGACCTCCTGGTATTACCCCGGTACACACATACACACACTATGAGCTCTAACCTCTTTCGGGAAGGGTAATGGCTGATGATAACAAGTCCAACGCGTGGACACTTTAGTGGGTGTGCTCTCTGCTGAAAAATACTGCTGGTACGGTACATGCATGAAAGATTGTAGTGGGTGGAAGGCAAAGTTAAGTACCCGTGCAGAGCAGAGGTGTGGCTGCATTACATAAGGTGAATGTGAATGAATAATGTGAATTAGTTAGTGCTGGACATCAGAGGTCATTAGCAGGAGTCTAAGAACATCATCATAAATATTCCATCATAAGCTTTATTAGAATACTCTCAAGGGAGTATTTTTTCAGATTTTGTCTGCCTTGAAGGAAAGTGACACATTTTGTCTTGCAATAACATGGAATGGATTTATTTTTCTTTAATAGTTCATCGTATTCATATAAGACAATCCTCCATTTTCTCTCTGAATATAATATACTTAAATAACTAATGAGTTTTTGTTCTTTATTAATTTATTTAGTTATTTTTCAATCCATGTCGTAGAATTACTTTTTTTTTTTTTTTTTTTTACAAATATAAACTTATGGGTTGACTGTATCATACAATAGTTTATTTATCACTTTTAATGCTTGTTTATTTCTCTAGGGGGGGTGGTGGAATGCTGACTGGACTGACGGCTGATTTTTCCCCAGCCACTGACAAATCCTCAGTGCCAGACAAAGAGGAGGAGAAGAGTCATGGGGAATCTGTCACCACCAAGTCAAACAAGAAGGGTGGCAAAAATGAGGCTGCCTCACCTGCCACAGCCACAGCTGCTGCTGCCGCTGTATGCTCTTCCTCCAGCAAGAACTCCTTCCAACCACCCGAGGAGTGAGGCTCAGTGGCCCAGCTTGGCCTGCCTTCCACCTGTGCAGCTCTTCAACTAGGCTGAGATTGGCTGCATTATTTAATTACCTTGGTGTCATTCATTATACAGATCAGGCATTCACTTCCCTTGTTTTCTCTCCACAATGGCAGTGTACTATTGCAGTGGTACAGTGGTCTAGCGCTCGGGTATGCGAGTAAAGGGTCCCGGGTTTGAATCCCCGTTATTTGCTGACCACTTAATTTTTTGAAATCACCGCTGAGTGGCCAAATACTACCCAAATTGCTGCCATACTGTCTTCAGACGGGACTTAATGTTTATATGCATCTGAGGCTGTAGCAATTAGCCCCTCATGTTCTCAACATATTTAAGAGAGAACGTAAACATTTGAGACGTCACCATAAAATGGGTTCCGGACAAAAGTTCGTATGGCAATAATTCGTAAGATAAAGTTCGTTTGCCTAAAGTACGAAGGGTATAAAGTTCGTAATGGAGAAAAAATCGTAAGGTTAAATGTTCGTACGCGTTAGGATCGGTTAGGTCGTTATGAATATTTTACATAGGTACATACGTACCATACGAACATCTGCATACAAACTTTTTGGTACGTACTTTTTTCAAACTAACTTTATCCCTTACGAACATTTGCTTATGAACAATTGCGTACGAACTATTTCCATACGTACTTTGGTCCTAGAATCCCATAAAATATCTGAAAACCTATGCCAAATAATAGGCAAGGCAAATCCATCTGTGACTCCCTACACTACACTACATTAGGACTGGGCAGTCAGGGGATCGCGCGCCTGCCCAGTCTCGACTCCCATATATGGTAAAGTGGGCAGGGCTAGACGGTGGGCGAAGCAGTCTTGAGCGAGAGGCATTTGATTGGGTGAGTGAACGTCAGTGACGGACTGAACGCGGGCCAGGAGAGATGCTCTCGCGGAGATGGGTGTCTTCCTTACGTATATAAGGTTCAATCTTGTGAGCAATTTATAGAATAAAATAACAGGCATTCTGGTGTAGTTCTCGAAGCCATCAGGGCATTCCTTTTCAAGTTCGGAGAAAATTTGTGACGCCTGAGAAGGCGCGGGCTTTTGACGCCTGTCTCGTGTTAGAACGATCGCCTCCTTTACCCCCTCGTCAGTCCGACTGCCCAGTCCTAGTGTAGACATAGCTTAAGACTACTGGCGCCAATGGTTAATGATTATTTTTAAATAAATAAATAAATAAATAAAAATGTTGACTTAGGGTTCCCATTGTGTTGGAAACCCTATTATTACTAAAACCTTCATTATCTCGCCTGACAGTTGTTGAGGTCCAGTTCAGGCTGTATTACATTTCCCGACCAGTCTCAAACATTTGCAATAGACACTGCTTAAGGAAGGACATAAGGTGCGGGCAGGCCTATGGCCAGTCAGTCCACGCCACTATTACTTTGTCATGCTGATTCAACTGCTGTCCAGTAAACAGTAGTAACTATTGCTGCTGTAAACATGCTAGGAATATTTTCTGACCACCATTATGAATATTATTGTTATTTTGTGTACATAAAAAGACTATCTCTTTGATAATACAAGCACTCTTTGACTCCTCTTTTGTCTAAAAAAAAAATATAAAAATAATAGTGACTAGGTGTTCATGCTGAATTTGTATTGAGCCTTTAGCTTAAGAAATTAGAAGAAAGAGATAATTTGTGCTTTCATTTTCCCTGTGCAAAATAGTTTGTACAATATTGTTACAAAGTGATTTTCAAAAAACCACATCCAATTTTTCCCTAATTACTAGTGCAAATACAGTTAGTACAAAATAAGGTTTTTCCCACAGGATCCCAAATTTTGACAAGGATTCCTAAGTTGGAGTAATAACTACTACAGGTTAATGTGGTATATTACAAAAATTACTTCTTTAATACATGAAGCAATTTGAGTATATAAGGTACCTGAATTTCCCCGAGAGTTGAAGTAATGCTTAATACAGTGTATTTGAAAAAAAAACATGTAAATTTCACCCAATGGACACCACCACTACTACTACTACTACCAGTGCAACAAAGTAAGGAATATGAGGCCCTTGTACCTGTACCAGGGAGATCTAGCACCTATATCTTGCCTGCTTGTAGGGTATCTGAATGAGCTGGATAGCACGCTGAAGCCATTTGTAAGTGGATGAGTGGGGTGGGTGGGCTGGATAGCACACTGAAGCTGCTTGTAAGTGGATGAATGGGGTGGGTGGGCTGGATAGCACACTGAAGTTGCTTGTAAGTGGATGAGCTGGGCGGGTGGCTGTGTGTTACGGTGCTTGGCTTGTCATCAAAAGGTTGTGAGTTCGTTGTGGATGACAGCGGCAGCTTGGTGAAAGGGGCAGCGCTCCCTCTTTAACCCCAGGGGAGCTATGTGGGTTACAGCTACCTAGCTCGGACAAAATGAGGTAACTGGTAGCAAAGCTAGTGGAATGAGGTAGGGAGGTGAGTCCATCTAATCATGATGTCCATTACTGTCAACACTTGCTCTCCGTCGACTAGATGATTGTTGGTGCGGAGGTTGTCGCCGATGCAGTGATGTCTTACCCCTCAGTCTGGTCCAACCAATAGAAAAAGATAAAGATTTAGTACTGTTAATACAGAATAATTCATCACAGAAACATGGATTAAGAATTTGGTGACATTCGTGATGCTAAGAAGTATAAGAATGGCTTTTCACTTCCTAGATAAAGATATGATGAAAAAAAATATGATTTAGATGATTATACCCAAACTATAATATGCAGAAGTAATATGATCCTCTCACATGGAAAAAAATTGTTAAAATACTGAATAATGACTTATTTGATATTAGAAAAAAAAAGTGTGCAAGCTTGTCACAAAAACTAAGTAATATTGGCAATGTCGTGTGTGTGTGTTATTCACCATGGTCTATAATCTTGTTTCTCTAAAACAGGGAAGTCACAGATAGCGTATTACATAATTATTACTCAAATATCTGGTACGACAATTATTAATCCCAGGTCATGTAATTTTCTACCCACGAGGGGTAAATCGGTTGTGAATCAATGGTCTGGACTCGTAATCGTCATCCATTGGCCTCCCTGTAAGTGTTCAGAACTCATAGAGACGGGTAAGGCTGAGACCTCTCACACCCTCCCTCAACCCCTTGCTCAAGGGGGACAGTTAGCGCTCGTTGCCAGTGAAAAATCCTTAGCGACCTGTGCAGGGTTCGAACCCACGCTTTGCCGGATGGCAGGCGTACCCGTTAATCCACAGGAACATGTGTGTATGTGTATGTGTGTGTGTGTGTAAGCCGCGGCAATAAATGAAGCAGGAATCAGGACACGCTGCAGTGTTGGCAGGAGGATCCACAGGTGTGTCCGGGCCATGTATGTCCGCTCGCTGATCAATGTCAGGTGTGTCGGCCCGGCAGGTGTGGCCTGGGTGTACCCCGCCCCCATCGTAGTTGCCACAATCAATACAAGATGGCGGTAGTAGAGGGGAGGTGGCTCTGTCACGTCACCTAGGCAACCACGCAGACTCCCTCCCGTCCTCACCGCCAACCCTGTGATGTTGAGTGGCCCCTGGGTGTTTTAGAGCACATAGGAGCACGCTAGGCCATCCTTGGCTCAGCTGGTGCGTCAGGACCGCCCGAGGACACTCACGAGGGGAAGCAAGACTGGCGAGGGGAAGGTAACCGGTGGCACTAGCACGCGCGGCGGAGGGCAGTGACGGCGGCAGCGGTGACACGGGAGCGCAGCAGGTGATGGCGGCGCGGCAGGTCAGTGTGTGAGGCGCCGTGACCAGCTCGCGGCACCCCCGCACGCCGCTCCGGCACACGCCACCACACCCACGCCAGCGGTAACCGTACAAGCGGCAGCAGCGGGCGGCAGGCGGCGCCACAGCTGCAGGGCGCCCTGGGGGAGACGGTGCGGGCGGCAGCAGTGGTGGTGGTAGGATAACCGCACGAGGCCGGGTCGGCGGGGCCCGGACAACCAGCCGTCAAGATCGTGTGGTCGGTGGTGTCGGGTATGGCGGGGCGTGGGGCAGGGGGGACGGGGGGATACGAGGTGCCGCCAGGGCTGCAGGAGCTGCTCATCGAGTTCACGGTGGCGGTGTTGGTGGAGCGGCCAAGCGACCTGCTCGCCTACGCCTCAGAGTACTTCCTGCGACTCCACCAGGAACGAGGCAAACCAAGGCCTCTGCACGCAGACCAAGGCGCGCACCAAGACCACGATGACGACGACGACGACGACGAGCCCATGCCAGGTGTGTGTGTGTGTGTGTGTGTGTGTCATGTCGCACCACCTATCCTATGCTTGTCCACACAACAAAATCAACAATAATAATAATAATAGTAATAATAATTATTATTATCATTATTACATTGATAGTAATGATAATAATAATAATAATAATAATAATAATAATAATAATTATATTATAAGATAATTAATAATAATAAATCCGTTCATCAAATGAGTAGGAAAAAAATCTTGACTCACGGAGGAGGAGGCAATATCATGAGTGGAGAGAGAGAGAGAGAGAGAGAGAGAGAGAGAGAGAGAGAGAGAGAGAGAGAGAGAGAGAGAGAGAGAGAGAGAGAGAGAAAAAAAATGTCATTCACAATGGTCTGGAGGATCACACGTCTAACTCTTGATCGTCATCCATTGGCCTCCCTCAAAGACGTCAAAACTCATAGAGACGAATCTAAGGGTAAGGCTGAGACCTCTCATCACACACACACACACACACACACACACACACACACACACACACACACACACGGTCCGCTAGCGTAATGGTTAGCGCACTCGGCTCACAACCGAGGGGCCAGGGTTCGATCCCCTGGGCGGACGGAGAATATTTGGGCGAGTCTCCTTTCACGTGTAGCCTCTGTTCACCTAGCAGTGAGTAGGTACGGGATGTAAGTCGAGGGGTTGTGACCTCGTTGTCCCGGTGTGTTGTGTGTGAGTGGTCTCGGTTCAACCCAAAGATTGGTCACTATGAGCTCTGAGCTCTTTCCATAGGGGGACGGCCGGCTGTCTCGAGAGAGACCAGCAGCAGACTGTGACAGTGAATAACACACACACACACACACACACACACACACACACACATCACTCTCAAGGGAAACAATAACTACTCCCTGGCACTGAAAAATACTAAGAGACGTGAGCAGGATTCGAACCCACGCCCAACCGGGTGCCACGGATGTGT
>JAXIVD010006977.1:17500-20000 GCA_036785275.1 Cancer borealis | reverse complement strand
AGTGGAACATGTTTAATTTTTTGTTCTATATTCATCATCGTAATTACCTTCTTAATTAATCAACTCTGCATTCTCGTCTCTCAGTGAGACTAGTTGCATATGGTTGACAGTCTATTGCTATCTTCACAAACATGGAAACATAGCATTACACAATCTCTTGCCTTCCTGTTGCGTCTTCCTCGGCTGTTGTCTCCAGTCCCTTGCGTGACTTAAGAGACAGGTACGGGTAGCGGTAAATTTGGGCAGCGAGCGGTGAGTCGGCACCTCCATACAGCCCGCGGCCACTCCTGTCATTATGGCATCGTACCGTCACGTCGCACATTTCTCTTTGTCGCTCGGAAGCCTGAAGAGAGTTTTCTTTAGGTGACTTGTTGACCTGTAATACTCCTTATTAAGTATTGTGTGTGGCGTGGAGAGCATGGCTGTGACTTGATGTGTTTACTGATGACCCTTACATTGAATCTACAATGTCTTTTGTTTTCTGTACTACTTCTGCATGGATAGTTACGGTCAGTGACAAATCTCAATCATTTATTTGTCGTGGTAAAACATTTGTGTTGTCATCTTTATCATTGTTATCGTTATCATCATCATCATCATCATCATCATCCGTTCATTCAACCATTCCATGATTTTTGCACTCCTCTCTGTCTACATTTTGTTCGTTGTATTCCTGCTTTACACAAAGGTTGAGTGAGAATCGAAGGGGGTGGGCATGACGTGAGGTGAGGGTAGCAGGTGTTTCTTAACACGTTGGTTGCCTTGCCGTCCTGTCACCGTCACCGCCACACTACAGATCAGAAGTGGGGAGTCTTCGCGCTCGTGTCAGTCTGTCACTCACTCGTTCATAGCGACGTGCACACTACTTTTTGCCGCTGCGTCCGTATGGCCACTTGTAGATTTCCATTCAGAGAATAAGCCAATTTTGAGAAACAAGCCGGACATTGAAGACTCTTATTTTTGTGTCTTATTTGGTCTTGGAGTCAACCACCAGAGTAAGGTAATTGAAAACACGAAAATAGGCTCCACTGTTTCTTTGTTGATACTGATGACGAACATGGAACTTACTCAGCAGCATCAGCTTTAGCTTTAGTGAGTTTGTTGCTACACAGCAGAGGCCAGAGTAGGACTCCTGCCAGTAGGCTTTCCAAACCAACCTTCCCGGAGCTAGACCATGTCTTAGACCGGGGCCATTTCCTGAAACAGCAAGACAATCACATGCAAATTACCTCCCCAGTACACAATAGGTTGTGCAACTTCCTACCTGAACAGTCCTTGAAAACATAGAAGAGCTTCCTATTAGTTCATTATGTTGCACCGTTGTCATTATCACGGCTGTTGTCAAGGGAGTCTGTCACTGATCAAAATCCCTGGAAACATGTGTGTTGCTTCCTCCGCCTCGAGGCGACCGCCAGATGGATTTAGGACCGGCGGGATGTCGAGCGTGAAGTATTGACAGTGCTCGTGTGTGTGTGTGTGTGTGTGTGTGTGTGTGTGTGTGTGTGTGTGTGTGTGTGTGTGTGTGTGTTTGTGTTTGTGTTTGTGTTTGTGGTTGTGGTTGTGGTTGTGTTTGTGTGCGTGTGCGTGTGCGTGTGCGTGTGCGTGTGCGTGTACGAGTGTGTGTGTTACTATCGCACGTAGCTGATAAGCTGGGCAAATGACTAACTGTCATTCGTAAAAACAAGCTATTGCTATGTAGTTACTCTGATCGTTTACTGCGTCCTCTATATCTCCACGTCCTACTCACTCAGAGTTAGAGTGCCATACTGTTGGTGTTCGGCTGCGTGGCCAGAATCGTGCACCGAGCAAGGCCTTACCCACCTTGACGAATGGTTACTTGTAGAATCACGGCGTTGTTTCGGAGGATCTACGTACAGTGCCTAAAGTATGCGACTTGGACCGTTGCGCTCACGGCAGGAACAAAGCTGTGGTCATGACGGTGGCAGGGAGCGTGCGGCAGGGAACAGCAAGGCCAATCCTGAGGTGTGGCGCGACCAGCAGCCACGCCCGAAATGGTGTTCCCGTGGGCCATTACTAGTCTAAAGAAAAAAAGTTCTACATCTGAGGAAGGAGGAATAGAATTGTGTCAAAAATGGGCATCTCTTTTTGTTTGATGTAGTTGCAACAACACGTTGGAAAGTTAAAAAAAAAAAAATCTGATTTGATAAATAATAAATGATCTATAATTATGGATAGATCTATGAGATTCTGAAAGTTGCATCTTTGAACTGACGAAAAGGGAATGCAGAATATGATTATAAATAAAAGGATGAAGATAACCATAGGTGTAATAGAGTGAAGGGGCCTTGGTGCTAGCGTTGGGTAGGTGAACTAAGGGAATGGTAGGAAGGGAGAGGGAAGGAGGCCTTGACCACTGGATGGACGAAGGAGCTCAACTCCCGTCCTTGTTGCGTTTTTTTTTTGTCTTTTCGTGGGTCCCGGCCAAGTCACGCAGGAGTTATGTGGGTCGTTTGGTGTATCGTGAGGGACGGTGTGCACA
>JAXIVD010006977.1:0-7500 GCA_036785275.1 Cancer borealis | reverse complement strand
AATTTAAAGATTTATTAAATAGTATTGCAAGAGGTTTGCTGATTTGAAATGTTGCCTCTTTTAAGACTCTCGGTGCAATACAATCAGGACCAGGAGTTTTATTTACTTTAATTTTATCAAGTGCCTTAGTTATTATATCCTCAGTAAAGTGACAATCGCTTAAAGGAATTAAGTTAGGTTTAGCTGGGGTTACTTCCTGGATTTCATCGGTGTCTTCAACAGTAAAAACGGATGCAAAATAATCATTTAGTACTTCGGCCATTTCTGATTCTGTATTTATTTCCTTACCGTTTTCTAGGTGGAGTGGGCCAATATTAGTTGTGATAACTTTTTTATTACGTACGTAGGTGTAAAATTCCTTGGGGTTGGATTTAGTTTTATTCGCAATATATATTTCGAGATCTTTTTTACTTCGTCTAATCATCTTTTTTGTTTCGCGTCTTAGTCTTTTGTATTCTATTTTATCGTTTTCGTTTTGTGATAGTAAATATTTATCATGTGCCCGCTTTTTAAGTAATAATTCTGCCTCAATCTGGCTATTCCACCATTTTGGTTTATTAATATTTTTATTTTTACGTGGACGTCTCTTACAAACGGGAATGCATACTTTAACGGCTTCATTTAAGATGTTATAAAACTTTTCCCACGATCTATTTACATCGGTTTCGTTGTCTACTATGCTCCAATCAGTATCTGCTAAAAGCTTTCTCAGTTTTTCAAAGTTATCTTTGCGATACATGAAGATAAGTTCTTCGCTTACGTTATCTTTGTAAACTTCGAGATTTATGTTAAAAGAGACAATTTTATGGTCGCTGGTACTGAATTCAGGGCCCGTATTAACGTTACTTACTAGACCGTCGTTTGTTGAAACACACACACATACACACACACACACTTTTCACCAAACAGTAATGAGGTACCTGATCTCAGACGGGGTTTGTGACCCGCTTTCAGGGGGGAGAAAACAAATCTCCCATAAATAAAAATATACGGCAGTGATCCTTATCACTGTTCGGGCCGCCGTTAAAACAGCGGTTTTCGGCGCCTTACGGCAGCCAAAAGGGTGGCCTGTCACCCTGAGTAGCATAGAAAATGGGGGGGAAAAATTCATGGGATACTTGTGTAAAATTTGTCTTTGTGTAAATTTGTCTGTAGATTTTCAGCCTAACCGGCTGCAACTATAAAGTAAAATTAAAATTAAACCGTTTATTATTATTATTATTATTATTACACACACACACACACACACACACACACACACACACACACACACACACACACACACACACACACACACACACACACACACACACACACACACACACACACACACACACACACACACATTTACACACACATTCACGCACACGCACGGACGCACGCACCCACGCACGCATGCACGCACGCACGCACGCAGAGTAAGGTTCAAATGGTCTCATGTCAGGTAGACCGACAGATGGAACAGAATCAGAGCGTGAAATCGTTAGTGGGTTTTCAGTGTAGACTGGAAGGGTGCGCGCGCAGAGTGGGCTGGACTAGTGGTGGAGAGTCCTCGGTCTTGTGGATACATACTCACACTTTCCAGACGGCGGCCTGGAAAATTATCCCTCATTGCGGTTCTTCATCTCGTGTCCCCTCCAACACAATGAGTTCTTGCTGTCTACAGAAATAGCTGAGGTGGAAGTGGAGCGTGGCGCCAACTGTGTTTGTGTCGGGTGGTTTCCTGTAGAGGGGGAGCGGTTCTAGTTCTTTTGTAGACCCCTTCCGGCTCACTAAAAAGGACTCATGAATGTTGAAGTACAAAGAAGTAAGTCCTGCCGGAAAAAAGAAGAAGGCCGTGCACATCCCTTTCAGAACTGCGAGGATGGAAAGGGAGAGGAAGTCATGAGAAGAACCTGAGCTTAATTCACTACTGGCGTGCGTGCGTAAATGTGTGTGTGTGTGTGTGTGTGTGTGTGTGTGTGTGTGTGTGTGTGTGTGTGTGTGTGTGTGTGTGTGTGTGTGTGTGTGTGTGTGCGTGCGTGTGCGTGTGCGTGTGTGTGTCTGTGTGTTGCCTCGTGTTCAGTCAGGCTTGAGCTTTACAAGGTTTCTGGTTGTGAAGCTCCAAGATTAGTCCGTCTATTTCCCTACTGACTGGAAGGTGTGTCGTATTGTATGTTTCTTTTTCATTTTTTTCATTGTTTTCCATAAACCCACCCTAGTGATAAGTGATAACACAGCCAGCCATCCCAGAACATTAAAAATTAAAATATAAATAATAGAATAACTTGTTTGCATCAGTTGACGGAGGGTGTTTCTTGGCAACATTGTCCCACCACCACCACCACCACCACCACCACCACCACCACCACCACCACCACCACCACCACCACCACCACCACCACCACCACCAGCCAAGAGGACCTCATCGCAATCATTATCGTCTCTAAAATTTGTCTTTAATAATTGTAATAGCCAAATTATTTTTACTTCCGTGCATGTACTACGTAATAGACAAAGTTTTTGGATATAACTCCTCATGGTGACTGGTCGACAGGTAGGAGTACAGCAAATGTGAGGGTAATTGTTCGTACCTTACCGACTCCTTCCCCACATCACTGCCGCCGCTGCCGTCGTTTGTGATCCTCGCTGGAGACCGTATTGTGACTCCCAACTACTCCCTAGGGTATCGCATGTAAGAAAGACAAATCCCTGCTCCCTGCTCGCTCTGAATGGTGACTTCCCGTTGCTGGCGCGGTGAGCGCATCCAATCCTCCGAAAATTTCTTCCTCAGGGATGCTGCGTTATGACCACAGACATACCGTAGCTCGTCAGCACTTCCTCCCAGCCGCAACGCTGGCCGGGACAGGTTCCTCTTGAACTCCCCGCTGCAGTAGAGAATTACCCAAAGCCTTAACTGTAACTGTTGTTTGATCTAGTGGTTAGAGGGATGGAGCTTAACAAGAAGAACCATCATACGCAAGTTCCTCGTCGGCAACTATCATCCGTGCGAGTGTTTGCATCAGCAGCTCCTCTTGGCTCTTCATGTGATAATGATTGCTATAATACGTTTTGACCGCAGAACGGTCCCGCAGTTATTTACCTCACATGTTTATCTCACTGCGCTATTCACATGAGTAAAAGGTCATTTAAGGATACAGGACTGTTGCTTTATAGCCACTGTTGGTGAGATGGTAGACGTAATGGTGGGTCGTTTGTTGCAAGTCACACGGAGGGGACTCAGTCCGGGCGGCGCCCGCACATTGTAGGTGTAGTGGCCAGACTGCTATAGAAGAAGACCAACAAAGGTGTGAAGCAAACAACAGGGAAATAAAAAGAAGCCTGCAAAGGAGGTTAGCTAATGGTAAAAACAAATGTGCAAAACATGAAGCTTTCCAAAAAAGTCTATGATTCAGGAGGTGCGTACGGTAAGAAGAGACCAACGGTAGGTGTGGAGGAAGTCATGGGTCAAGGGGAAGCCAGAGGCATTTTAGCATACACCATATAGCAGCCGACAAGTTTGGCCAGCTGAGAGTCAACAGCGAGGGGTGGTCTAGGCCCTAGACAGTCAACAGTGCAGGGTTGACCGCCGTCAGCTGTTGACAAATGCTGGGGGGAATGACAGGCGCGGGCGACTCTCTTTGTTTACTTCGGGTTAACATACGGCAGGGATGACTGCTTTGGTGTCGTGGCAAGTATACACAGCGCGAGGTCCAGGTGAGGCTCTCCTTCCTCAAAATAATAAGTTTAAAAAAAAAAAAAAAATGTGCGCCAGCGCGTCGAGTCTAACATAGTGGTTCCCAAACTCATGGTCACAGGTGTGTTGTTGTGAGTCCCAGTACATTTTTGGAGAATTTTGTGAACCATTAAGATTTTTTACTGTTATGATTGCGTAATGAAAGTGGTATTGCTGAAAATTGAAGCTATTGTAAATGAGAAGGTGCGTTTTACAAATCCTAGGATAGAAATGCACTACAAAAAATTCTCTGCTCATTTGCTTCTTTGATTTGTTTGATTAAGAGACTTAATAAGCAGGTAAAAGTACACACGTACACTAATTTTTTGGTCAAGCAAAGAAAAGATTACATATAGTCACTGACAAATCTAGCTCGAAAACCTCTACTCTAGGAAGTATGGCTGCGTTGACCTAAATATATGCATTGTAGGCAGGACTTCATTTACGTGATATGTGGGGAAGACTGTTATTGGATTGCCTCAGTAGCTGAAAAGATTCCCTTCTCCGTGCTCACCATCTTGCTGGCGACCACACTTTCCTGAGCCTCCCCCAGGAAGTTCTACTGATACCTGAGTTTCCGTTCCGCCTCTTCACCTCTCCCGCGACCTCTGAGAACCAAATGGCGAATCTCTCACGAAACCCTTACTTGTCTACAACACGGAAGAGCCTTTCATTTAACTGATTTTCAATGTATTGAAAATGTTTATTTAAGTGTTCTACTTCCTTTGTGTATATAATTGAATACGTGATCAGTGCATTCTATTTTAGTACACTAAGACATGCATCTAGCTATGTATGTTTGCAACAATTTTGTTAAAACCCAAAACAGATAGTAATTAGGTTACCCTCTAAGGCGCTGATGTGGAAGGTAGCTGTAGGAGAGGCCGCGACGCCGGCTTTTTTGTCGGCGATGGTGGTAATGAATACGGCACTATAGCACCAATGATATATGGGACGGCGGCTATGGCAGAATGAGAATGTAACCCCCACATATTCTCAGGCTTAGAGGAATGGCGGATCCTCGTCCTACACATAATACGTGCTTCCTGACGGGCTGTAGAGGTATTTCATTGTCCTGCTAATACTTTGTCACGTTATGTGTGTTTTATTTTGTTCCGAGGGAGACGTACACTCAGAGTATTTCAAGATGATTTCATCGTTACTTCTATTTTCAAGGACACTAAAAACTTCGTTGCTTATATTCAAATTAATATTTTCTTCTTAAACAGAGCATTTTCCCCCTAAAATAACGAAGAAATTCGTACTACATATTTTCCCTGTCCATTTCCTTTTACAGTTAATATCCTCAGATTGTTGTTGTTCACACTTAAATATTATCCACGGCTGCACCTTCCCGGCCACGCCCGCTGCTGGAACCACTTATTACGTAAACACGATGCAACATTTTCCAACACCAGCGGGACTCTGGCCAGGCCTTCGGAAATGTCAGAGGCCGTGATAGGAAGTGAGACTAAATTTATTTCTTACTTTTATCTTCGCCTGTAAAGAAACGTGTATCATAGATCACAACCCGGCCATCTGCGCTCGCAGTTGTAGGACTGTGGAAACATACTGTGCAAAATAGACTGGTTCAGCGGCAATGAACGAAAGTGAATTTTGTGAAACCTTCTTAAAGTTTAGCTGACCATGAGGGAAGGTCGTTGAACGAATACTTGGATGTGTGTTTAAACTGCTGAAAATAGAAATGATGCTATACATGCTAAGGGGATCCCTGACTTGTTTCAGACGGTTTAGAAGCAAGTTTATTGCGCAAAACCCGACTATATGAATATTTGTGCACCTTTTATTTTCCACATCGCATTATAGATATAGATGGAACAGATGGAAATATTTGGTGTTACATTATACTCCTTGATAGCTGTTTCAAAGAATATATATATATATATATATATATATATATATATATATATATATATATATATATATATATATATGTATATATATATATATATATATATATATATATATATATATATATATATATATATATATATATATATATATGTATATATATATATATATATATATATATATATATATATATATATATATATATTTTTTTTTTTTTTTTTTTTTTTTTTTAAGACAATGCATAGTTAGAACATTGTGGTTGAAATCAGATAAAATATTGTTTTTTTTGGGGGAGATAGAAAAATGTTTGTGGTCATTAACCTCAGCATTGTGTGTTTGTCGGTTCCCTGTGGCGCCTCTGTGTTGCTGTTCGTTGCGGATCGAGCAGAAACCAGTGTGTGGCCGTGTCTCAGCGCTGGGTGTCTGCCACAACAATTTATTGACCCTTCAGTACTTACTTCTCCCTTAGATTCTGTCTGACACATTTGTAGTGTTATCATGATGATGCCAAGACCCCTGGCCAATGTGTCTTACCCGCCTGAATGCCGTCCCAGAGGAGGCTAATACCCCTGCTCACGACCCTCAGTGTAGCCAAGCCAAGATGGTTTACTCCCTTAGATACCAAAGTGACTGGGGCTTAGCTCGTTTAGGACATATTATATGAAAAGCGACAGTGAGCGGCTGTATGCAAGGCCTCTGCGGACCATTAGTTTGTGTGAAGCTCCGGCTGGCACTGAGAAGCTCAGTTGCCGGGACGTTATCACCCCACGTCCAACCATATCATACAAAAGTTAGGTAATGCTTCATTAATCATAGACACAACAGAATAAACCCCAACTTCATTTAACAAATTTATTCCATAAGTGACGATTTAATTTAACTGGTTGACGCATAGCGTCTACTGTATGTCACATTTTGCTTTATTGTCCCGGCCATTGTTTAATTTTTGAGTAATTTTGGGTTAAAACGGAACCGTTAGCTTGATTTTCTCTGTGAAAATAGAGATGATGAGGGTGAACTGTTGGTCATATTTATTTTTATCTTTACCCTCGCCATTCAACTTCCACCCCCCGTCGGCATCCTGTTCTTGTTAGGGTCTTTCTCCCTCTGGGGCCTTTCAAAAGGACCTTCAATGCTGTCGCTGTATTGTTATCGAGGCTATATTGAGCCAGTGGGAGGCGGCACCAAGAAGGATCTGATCACAATACGTATTCAGGTTTGCGCCATTCATTTCCCAGTGCATTGGAATCATGGAGGAGATATTTAATGCAGATATAATCACTTATGACTTTGCAATGGCATTGCTTATGGTTAGATAAGTGTCTCTGTGAAGAAAAACTGAATAAAACGAAAATTTATGAACTGCAGAGACCCATTTTGAGCCTGTGTCAATGTGTGAGTTCAAACACGTGTTTAGAACAATCACAGGTTGATGAACATTTTTTTTTCAGTGTTATGATGTTTTATTCAGCTTCTGAAACTTTTGAATAGTCTTAGATTTAGGAGAAACATAATTCAAAGGAATTTAAATTTTATCAAATGTAAGCTATTTCCTCTTTGAGCCGTGTTACGAAAATTTTGAAATGTTCGTAGAAAATTCTATAAGTGAGTGTTATCAGTGTTTGATATTGTCCCTTAAAGGATAACTAAGAATAAAAGGATGTTTCATGGTTACCTTAGGAAGCACATTGTAACTAGAATAGGTTTGTCCCAGCTTATGTAAAAGGAACAATATAATTTACTTTAGAGACTACCACATCCTGCCTGAGGGAACTGGTATTGCTTCCTCAGCTGTATCATGCGCTGGGCTGCGGGAGCTTTTATGGCATCACTAAAACAAAAACAGTCTTGTAATCTCTCAAAGCGTTCGAAAAAATCACGGTTGTAGAAGTGTGTGTGTGTGTGTGTGTGTG
>JAXIVD010006976.1:7500-17500 GCA_036785275.1 Cancer borealis | reverse complement strand
TTTTTTTCTTCTTTTTTCTTCTTTTCTTTCTTATATTTCTTCTTCTTTCTCTTCTTTTCCCTTGTAATTTCTTTTTTCATTCTTCTATTTCTTCCTTGCAATAACTTCTTCCTCTCTTTCTCTCCTCTTCTTCCTCCTCTTCCTCCCTTTCGTTTGCCTATTTCCATCCACTTTCCCTGCCACTAACTTTCTATTAGTCTTTCTCTCTCTCCCTCCCTCCCTTCCTCCTCCCTTCCCTCCCTCCCTTCCTACCACTCTCTTTTACCATGTTCTCTTATCTCTCTCTTTTATCCTCTTTTATTACCTCTCCCATCCATTTGCCTTCTCTTTCCTCTCTCCTACATACCCTTATTCTCTCCTCCGTTCTCTCCCTTCTCTTTTTCCTATACTTATTATTTACTTTCTACTACTTTTATAATGACATTCAAAAGACACACTCTCTCTTTCTCTCTCACTCTCTTTTTTTTCTCTTTCTCTCAAAACTTTAAACAACATCACATAACCTTACTTTTAAGTACCCCAAAGGCACTCTCTCGAAGACCAGACAACTTAGAATCAAATACCTGACAGAACTACCATTACACCCCGCTAGAACCTACTTAGAACCAATGGCAATCTACTTAGAACCAACCAACAGAGAGAGTTAGCCCCACCAAGAACCACTGAACCGCCAACAGACCCGAGCACCCAACACACCCAAGGCCCACAAAAGGTGTTCTTAAAGAGGTACTCCGGAGCCTCTTCACTTCCCAAAACCCGATGTCACGGAGGAAGATGAGGTGCTTACCGACCACCACGACCACTAGGAGTAGGAGGAGGAGGAGGAGGAGGAGGAGGAGGAGGAGGAGGAGGAGGAGGAGGAGGAAAAGAGAACATGATTAAGAAGGAGAAAGCATTGGAGAAAGGAAGGAAGGAAGGAGAATGTGAAGAAGATTGGAAAAACGGAGGAAGAGGAGGAGGAAAGAAGGAAGAGGAGGAGGAAAGAAGGAAGAGGAGGAGGAAAGAAGGAAGAGGAGGAGGAGGAATAGAAAGAGGAGGAAAACCGGAAGCAGGAAGAGGAAAGAATGAAGGACGAGAAAACAAAGCAGAAAGATAATACAAAAACCGGAGGAGGAAAAGGAACAGAGGAGGAGGAGGAGGAAGAGGAGGATGAAGAAGAAGAGGAGGAGCAGCCAAGAGTATTAAACATACATTAATTTCACGCTCCCAAAGAGATGTAAAGGAGGGCAGGAGGCGTTCACCTTTCCCAAAACTCTACTTCCCTTCTATCCTTCCCTTCCCTCCTTTCCTTCCCTCCCTCCCTCCCTCCCTCCCTCCCTCCTTCCCTCAGCCGTCCCTCACCCTCTGGCTACTCACCATCACCTAAACCCAAGTAAATGAGGCTGTTTTTTCTCATAAATTCCCTTATGAATAGCCTTTGCCTCCCTTCCTCCCTCCCTTCCTCTCTCCTTTCCTCCCTGTCTCCCTCTCTCCCTCCTGCCGGGAAGAATGAACCTTGACAGGGTGAAGAGCAGCAGAAAAAGCATCCAGAAAAAGACGAGAAAGAAAAGGAAGAATGAAAAAATGAGTGAAGGATGAAAAAAAGAGAGGAAGGATGAAAAAATGGAAGAATAATGAAAAAAAAAAAAAATAATGGGAGGAAAGATGAAAAAAAGAGAAAGATGAAAAGAAGATGAAGGATGAAAAAAAAAGAGAAGGATGAAAAAGAAGAAGGATGAAAAAAAAAAGAGAAGGATGAAAAAGAAGATGAAGGATGAAAAAAAAAGAGAAGGAAGAAAAGAAAGTCAAAATGTATCGCTTGGAAAATACTTTAAAAAAATGTAAAATGTAATAAATAAAACAAAAAAATTGAGGAAATAAAAGGAAAATATACAATGTGAAAGTATAATAGAAGAAAAAGGACATTTTTTTAAAAGTATTTTTTTATAGAAGTGTTAAGGAGAGGGGAAAAATACATGACAGGAAAATAGAAAGCTCTATAATTTGGAAAAAGAGAAACAGAACATCCTGGAAAGAAAGTAAGACTAAGATAATAAGAAAAGTAAGAAAATAATATTAAGTAAAAGGAAACTCATGATTGGAAAGAAGAAAAAACACATGAAAAAGTTTAAGAAAAAAAGAAATTAACATAAATTAATATAAAATGTAGTGGAATGAGAATACAAATGACCAATGAAGAACAAATGAAAATTACAAAAATAAAATAAAAACATAAATCAGTAAGAAAGTATAAAAGAATAAACGAAACGAAAGAAAAACGAAAAACAAAACAATAAATCAATAAGATAAAAATAGCAATAGTAATAACAGGACAAAAATAACATTAGACAAAATATATGATAATTAAAGTGTGTGTGTGTGTGTGTGTGTGTGTGTGTGTGTGTGTGTGTGTGTGTGTGTGTGTGTGTGTGTGTGTGTGTGTGTGTGTGAGCCTGTGTGCTTTATTATTACTATCATTATAATTAGTAGTGTCATTATTATTATTTAGTAGTAATAGTATGAAAAATAGTATTGGGCGTAGTAGTAGTAGTAGTAGTAGTAGTAGTAATAGTAATAGTAGTAGTAGTAGTAATAGTAGTAGTAGTAGTAGTAGCAGCAGTAGTAGTAGTAATATCAGTAGCAACACGCCAACATTTCATCTGTAATAATAAGTGGAAAACATTATATTAACAACAATGTAACGAAAAAAATAACAGAGTTCCATCATTTTCCCCACCTGGCCCTTAGAACACTGCTGGACATTCTCTCTGGCAGGCGAAACGACCCAATAATTGTAACTAATATACGACTTAACGTAACCCAAGTTGGCGTCACAGCAAAACGTGTATTTACGAGTTGGGAAGTCGACGAGAAACGTGATATATTGGCGGGAAAGTGTGTGGAGGGAACGAAAAGTACAAACAAAGTTGACGCACGTTATGAAACACTTGTATATTGCCCTAGTTAACTCTCTCTTTCTCTTTCTCGTTCTCTCTCTCTCTCTCTCTCTCTCTCTCTCTCTCTCTCTCTCTCTCTCTCTCTCTCTCTCTCTCTCTCTCTCTCACCAAGAAGCTAACCTAACCTAACCTAACCTAACCTAACCTAACCTTCTGAAACCTAATATAACGTAGTGACAAATGACCGTCATCTTTCCTTGCCAGAACTCGGGAACAGCAGTCTAAGTCACCTCCCTCTTTCTCTCTCTCTCTCTCCTCCCCCTCTCTCTCTCCCTTCCACTGCCACGAGTCATCCAAGGCAGGACTCACCTTTTGATTACCTGTCATTAACCCTTCATCAGGTAGAGGCCCCCCAGGTGAGCGGGTCAACATACATAAGTCACCTGTGAAACACCATAATCATCTACGGACTCGGTCATACATCTTGCCGGCGACTCTACTCTTCTCTACCTCAACCTTCATCTTTGTCATACACGCACGCACGCACGCACGCACACGCGCGCGCACACACACACACACACACACACACACACACACACACACACACACACACACACACACACATACACGCATAGACAGACACACACACAGACACACCGATCACCCAAACAGCCACCATCACCATAATTCGTTAGCAGTGCCTGGAAACAGCCTGGAAGCTGCCTGGAAAATACACACGTGATAGCTATCATCATCATCATCATTATCATTATCACTGTTTTACATCACCATTTTTCTTCTTCACCATCAAGGTCACGCACATCATCACCAAAGCCATGCAACACCATTATTACCATCATTACCAACATCATAATTACCACCTATTTCACTAACGTTCCATCACCATTATCCTCACGTATTATTACCCTCATTAAAAGATTGTCATTCTTATGTAGCTATCATTAAAAAAGGACTACCACAACTACTACTACTACTACTACTACTACTACTACTGCTACTGCTACTGCTATTGCTACTACTACTACTACTACTACTACTACTACTACTACTACTACTGCTACTGCAGCTGTATCGGTGGTTGTGGGGGCAGAGTATCGAGTACCCCTGAGACATAGAAGGGCAGACATGAGCTTCTATTACTACTACTACTACTACTACTACTACTACTACTACTACTACTACTACTACTACTACTACTACAATTACTACTACTACTATTACTACTACTACCATCACTACGGCCATCACTTAGCAACCATACATACAGCAATCCACAACAACTACCACCATCCCTTCCAGCAACGTTCAGCCCCTTCCAGCCTCTTTCCAGCCTCCTTCCATCCCCTGCCTGCCCCTTCCTACCCCTTCCAGCAACCTTCAATCCCTTCCAGGTTTCTTTCAGTCCTTTTTTAGCCAATTCTATTACCTTCACCCAGCCCCTTCTAGCCCATTCCAGCAGCTCTATCCCATTATTTGCTTCTTCCAGCATCCTTGCAGCCTCTTCCAGCTAATTCTAGTCCCTTTCCAGCACTTTTCAGCCCCTTTCATTTTCTTCCAGCTGTTTCCAGTCAATTATATCCCTTTCCAGCCTCTTGTAGCCTATTTCTTGCCTCTTTCAGCCAATTCTAGCTTCTTCCAGCCCCTTTCTAGCTCTTTCTAGTCTCTTCCATTCCTTTCCAGCCCTTTCCAGCAGCCCACACGTGCCTCAAAGGATCCAGAGTTACAAAATCCAGCGTGTTTCTATTAATAGGGTTTCCTTAATCACCTTTCCCAACGTCACTACACAAGCAAGGTTGAAAGAATACTGTGTGTCATGGAATTAATGGATAGTTTCTCAATGCGTGACGTCAATGACCTTCACATATTGATGAAAGGAAGATGTATTGGTGATTATCTTGTATGAAATAGATTGAAGTCCATGAAGGAAATGATTTGATATGTAGTAATTAAGGATGTTTTTTCCTCTTATCAGTTATTTCTATATTGATAACAGAATGTGTGATAACTAAAGGGATAGAAAGATAACTAATTTATAAGGATTGTGTGTCATCCTCGCTTACTAATAACTGGAATCTTCCTGGAAACTTATTAATTGAAGTTCTATTTTTGGGTGGAAAGATATGATTTCCACATAATCCATGACACACACACACACACACACACACACACACACACACACACACACACACACACACACACACACACACACACACACACTTATTTCCACCCAACTTTCAGAATCCTCCTCCTCCTCCTCCTCCTCCTCCTGCACCGTTAATTCCCTCAGTCCCTTCAGATTGGACTCACGCCTCGCCCCTTCTTCATCGCCTCCGCCAAGAAGACGCACGAGTTTGGAGTCTCAAGGAAAAAGTTTTGCTAAATTTGTTCCTTGTGACACCAATATGATACCACCACCACCACCACCACCACCACCACCACCACCACCACCACCACCACCACCACCACCACTGTCCCTCTTTCCCTACCTACATTTCTCCCTCCCTCTTCATTCTCTCTCCCTCCCTCCATCCCTCCCTCCCTTCATCTCTCCCTTCCTCCATTCCTTCTTTCCTTTCTTCCTTCCTCCCTCCTTCCCTTCTTCCCTTCTTTCCTTCCCTACTTCCCTTCCTTCCTTCCCTCCCTCCCTCCCTCTATCCCTCTTCCTCCCTCCCTCCATCCCTCTTCCTCCCTTCCTTCCTTCCCTCCTTCCTTCCTTCCCTCCTCCCTTCCTTCCCTTCCTCCCTCCTTGCCTCTCCCTCCGTCCTTTCTATACCAACTAGTGACCACAAGAAGGAAACAGAATAAGCAGCAACAGCAGGAGGAGGAGGAGGAGGAGGAGGAGGAGGAGGAGGAGGAGGAGGAGGAGGAGGAGGAGGAAGAAGAGGAAAATTTCTGGTCAAGGATATCTAGTCAAGCAACAAATGATGGACCAAGAGGGGAAGGTCAGTCTTATTGAGTGTGGTATAGGGGGGAGGAGGAGGGGGAGGAGGGGGAGGAGGCAGCGAGGTTCGAACCGGTGATGTGGACTGGCGGTGAAGGAGTAGGTGAAGGAGGGCGTGCAGAGGACAGGAGAAGGACGAAATGAAGGAAGGAGGGAGGGAAGGAGGGTAGGAGGGAAAGAGAGAGAGAGAGAGAATAAAGGAAGGATGAAAAGTAAAGGAAGGTAAAGAAAGGAAGAGAGTAATAAAGGTTAAGAAAAGGAAGAAGGTAAGATAGAAATGAGGGAAGAATGAAACGAAAGAAGGAATGAAGGAAGATAAATGGAAGGAAAAAGGTATAATAGAGAACAACATGAACAAAATAAAGTGATAATGAACTGTACGATAAGGAATGGAATGGGAGAAAGAAAGATGAAGAGATAAATGTAGAGATGAAAAAAAAAAATAAAGGAAGGAAGAGAAATAGAAGAGGGAAAGGTGAGGGAAGCAGAAGAGATGGAGATGAAAAAATTAGGTGGAGAAAAGGAAAGGGAGGAAGGAAGGGAGGATGGAGAGGAGGAATGGGTGTAGAGGAAGGGGAGGAGGGAAGGTAGGGCAGCACGATCTATATTACTAATTAATAGATAAGTAGCTACTAAAGGTGGTGGTGGTGGTGGTGGTGGTGGTGGTGGTGGTGGTGGTGGTGATGGTGATGGTGGTGATGGTGATGGTGATGGTGATGGTGATGGTGGTGGTGGTGGTGGTGATGGTGGTGGTGATGATAGTAGTAGTAGTGGTAATTTAATCATTCCTCTTCTGTTATTTTCCAATCTTAATTTTTTTCTATTAGCACCAATATAAATAGTTTTACATCACCTTAAAATTTCATGGGTTAACAGTGCAACACATTCTCACCCATTGCAAGGGGAAGGTATGTATTAGCTGCCTCTAACCCATTTTACAGTGAGGACGTAAATGTATCAGTAGCTGCACCTCTTTCAGTATTCCGTTTTCTTTATAGGTGTAAAGGAATCACGGTTTAATATTTCTTTTTAGATGGTATTAAGTAGTTTATACATTATTACAGCTTCCTTGGGTTCAATCATTGTGTGTTTTTCATAATATTTGATTGAGTAAATGAATCACTTATATATATTTTTTTCGACGGTATTACGTGTATATACATTATTATTACATCCATCGGTTCATTCAATCCTTGTGTGTTTCTCTTAATATTTCTATAATTTATTTGTGGTTTGTATGAATTCAAGATAATGAGAGTTCCCTTGTTTACCCTCACTGTTTGTATGATTTAATAACTAATGAAATCACTGTTTGTTATTTCCCTTCTTTTCATGCTGCCATTTGCGGGTTAATGCTGAGTACATACAGATCGTAGCAGTGTTGAGGCGAATGCAGGAAGGAGTGTGAGAGAAGGAGAAGAGGAGGAGGAAGAGGATAGGAAAGGATAGGAAAGTGTTGAGAGGAAATGTAGGAAGGAATGAGAGAGGAGGAAGAAGAAGGGAGAGGAGAGGAAAGTGTGGGGAGGCGTAGAGAAAGGAGGGAGAGAAGGAAGTGTTGGATGCAGGCAAGCAATGTGAGGATGGAAGGAGAAGATGGAAGTACATGCAATAGGAGAGGGAGAGAGATGAGGGAAAGGAGGATAGAAAGAGGAAAAGAGAGAGAATACAGGAGGAAAAGGGGAGGGAAGGAAGGGAGGATAGTGAGAGGAAAGGAGAGGTAAAGGAGAAAGGAGAGAGAAGGAGAGGGAAGGGAGGATAGGAAGTGGGTAGGAGTGGGAAGGGAAGGATTGTAGGAAGGTACCCTAATATGCTTGACAGGTGAAGGACAGGTGAGTATGGAATGGAAACTAATTGGGAGGAAGATAGGAAGGAAGGAAGGAAGGAAGGAAGGAAGGAAGGAAGGAAGGAAGGAAGGAAGGAAGGAAGGAAGGAAGGAAGATAGGAAGGAAGGAAGGAAGGAAAGAAGGAAGGAAGATAGGAAGGAAGGAAGATAGGAAGGAAGGAAGATAGGATGGAAGGAAGGAAGGAAGGAAGGAAGGAAGGAAGGAAGGAAGGAATAACAGAGATTAGGCTGAACTGAGAAGAGGAGGAGGAAGAGGAGAAAGAGGAGGAGGAGGAGGAGGAGGAGGAGGAGGAGGAGGAGGAGGAGGAGGAGGAGGAGGAGGAGGAGGAGGAGGAGGAGGAAGAGGAGGTAAGGGGTTAATAGGGCCAGAAAGCATTAAATAAAGCAAACACAATACAGTCACGCACAACATTACTCCACGTACACACACACGTACACACACACACGTACACACACACACGTACACACACACACACACACACCTTCCTCACGTATCCAATCTAGTCTCTTGCTCCTGTTCCTTCCAATCCCACCTCACACCTATATTATGAATTCTCGTCCCCCCCCTACACACACAGACACACACATACAGACACACACACACACAGACACAGACACACACACACACACACACACACACACACACACACACACACACACACACACACACACACACACACACACACACACACACACACAGACGGGGGCCAAACATTAAAGTTAGTAGTAAGCTTACTTAGCCTTATTCAACCCCATTTTTCCAGCAAGAGTTAAGACGCAGTAAAAGTTTCGTCAGGTCACATTTAGAAAGCGTCCCTCGCCTATGATCACCTACGAGGAGGAGGCAGAGGTGAACAAAATAAGTCTTGATTAATTCTTGCCACTAAAAAAAACTTTCGCGTTACTAATAAATACAAATAATCAAAAAGTTTAAAGGTATTAGATACTTTATAAATCATTCCCTTTTCCTTCTTCCAAAATAAGAGACAACAAGAAAAAAAACATCGATATTAAGAATGGTATAGAAAAATGTGTATGTAAAATGGTTCTTTAGTCTCGTCTTTGTCGTCTTTATTCACACAACTCTTGGTGGCAGAGAAGGGTTGACGTGCGTGTCTCTGTATAGCTCGATCATACAATTACCCGCAACAACTCTACACATCCATACATCATTGTTAGACTCGTTAAAACACCGCAGTGTATAGCTAACAGGCACGCACACCCACACAACGTCTTTCATACACGCTTCCATATTACTGCACACACACACACACACACACACACACACACACAGAAACACACAGCCACACACACACCCCCACAATACAGTCTCCTTCCCTGCCAATCTCTATGACTCCTTGGTGCATCTTCCCGTAGTCTCTTCCCATCCTTACAGTATTTAGGTTGAGGTGTGAGCCAGGTACGAATGGGGAAGGAGAAGAAGGGTGGGAGGGAGAACATGGGAGAACATAGGTGGTGAGGGGAGGAAGGAAATAGTGAGGAGAGAACGAGAGAATAGAATGGGGTGATGAGAAACTAGGAGAAAGATGGAATGAAAGAATAGAAGGGTGGTTTAGAATGAGGGGAAAGAGAGAAAAAAAGAGAAAACATAGAGGAAGAGAGTAAGAGGAGAGTGTCTGAGGTACGGATGAGAGCTGAAGGAAATGAGCAGAAGAGAAAAAGTAGTAGGGAAGGGGAAGGAGGAAGGGAAAGGAGAGAACTGAAGGGAAAGAAAAAACAGGCATGTAGAAAGAGGGAGGAAATGAGCGGAAAAGAGAAAGAGATGGTTGAGGGAGCAAGAGAAAGGGAGAGAGAGAAAGAGATAGATGGAAGGAGAGAACAAGAGAAGGTGAAAATAAGGATAAAGACAAGAAGAGGGGAAGGGAAACACAACTCACGGCAAGCCTGTGGTAAAGAAAAAGAAAGAAGAAGAAGAAAAGGAGGAGGAGGAGGTGGAGAAAGATGGCAAAGAAAAAAAAGAAAAATACTAAGATTAAGCTACAGAAAATTTACAAAGATATAGATAGATAGATAGAGAGAGAAAGAGGGAGAGAAAAAAAAAATAAGAGAAACATCAATAGAAACATAGGAGGTGTAAGGTAGGTGAGGTGAGGTGAGGTGAGGGGAGGAGCGAATGGACGGAGGAGGTAGAGACAATGTTTGCTCGTAAAGAGAGGGAGGAACACCACACCGAAGGGGAAGCGTGAGGACGTAAGCTGGCGAGAACTAATGGTGAACAATTAATAAGGGAAACGGAAACACACACACAGAAGTACAAAGGGGGAAAAAAAAGTCTGCAAAATATAGACGACATGAAAA
>JAXIVD010006976.1:2500-5000 GCA_036785275.1 Cancer borealis | reverse complement strand
AAATTGGGATAAGGAAAGAAAGAGAGAGAGTAAGAGAAAGAGAAAGCGAAAGCGAGAGAGAGAGAGAGAGAGAGAGAGAGAGAGAGAGAGAGAGAGAGAGAGAGAGAGAGAGAGAGAGAGAGAGAGAGAGAGAGAGAGAGAGAGAGAGAGAGAGAGAGAGACAGAGAGAGAGAGAACGAATCTTGTAAAAAGGAAATTGTCCGTCGTTCAAGCTATTTCAGTCTCGTTCACCTTCTCGCCGCGGGGGTCATGGCTGTCCCTCAAACTTCCCTCACGCCGCCTCCCTCCCTCACTCTCTCTCCCTCCAACTTCCCTCCCTCACTCCCTTCCTTCCTCCCTCCCTCCCTCACTCTCTGCCATTACGGAGCAGCTCTGGAAAAAAGTCATTTCGCCACGCCCCTCCAGATGGCGCCTCGTCACACACACCCACACCCACACACACACCCACACCCACACCCACACCCACACCCACACACACACACACACCCACACACACCCACACACACACACACACACACACACACACACATGCACCATAACATTGCGACACACAATCAAACAACACACAGACTCCGACAACTGTACGAGATGGAAGGAAAATGTCGTTGGTGGTTGAATTGAAATGCAAATTTGAAAAAGACAATAAAGAATAAGGAATCCACTTTACCTTACGTGTCCAGCGGCGACCAACAAAGAGGCAGCGGAGGCATCTAATACAAACATTCCCTCTACACACTCCTCATAAAACGGCCACAAATTGATTTTTTTTCACTAGAATAATATTAATTTCTTGGCGCCTAATTGTCAGTCACAGTGGCATCAGAAACGCTTCCTCTCATTTTAACTTGAAAAAATACAAATATTGATGGAAACACGACCAATGTGTGACCGTCTTTCGCTTGTTATAAGAAGCAAAAGTTCACAAGAGGAGGTGGAGGAGGTAAGGACGCGGCGGTTTTAATGAGACTCTTAACACAGATCAGAGGCGTCACGTCCTTACCACCTCACAAAGCAACATTCTACTCACCCTCTACGGTCAGACACTTGTTCAGATCTGTCTTGTACTCAGCAATCCTACGAGTCCATCTCATGGGTATCTCTAGAGCAACACTGACGTAATAAGCTGCCTGGGAGTGGACGAGGGACAGATGGATCGTGGTACTGAGGAGGGTGGAGGAGTCTGAACGATTGGTGAACTTAGGCATTTCCACACGACGGAATATAGTGATGCCGTTGGAATCCTTGAGCTCCAGCATGTACCTGTGTATCTAGAAAGGGGAGAGAAGGGATGCGCTTTAAAACCAATACTATACATATATACACACACACACACACACACACACACACACACACACACACACACACACACACACACACACACACACACACACACACACACACACACACACACACACACACCAGTACACATACACTAGTTTCCCCCTCAATCTAAACGGTGTGGAAAAATGACAATTAACTACGCGGCAGCTGCAATTCTACTTCACTAGATTTCTACTTCCAAACAGCAACAATCGAGGGACCATCTTTTTTTAACGAGAGAATTTATTGCGCTTCAGCGTAGATTAAAACATAATTGATGGATGTGTGAGCGGAGGGAGGCTACATACAGGGCGGGAAGAGTGTGCAGCATGAAAGTGTGCGGGAGGCCGGTAAGGCAAGGGCAACGGTAACTGACTAACTTTACACTCAAGGCCGAGGACACACTCACCTGAGCCAAGAAGTGGTACGAGTAGTAGGTGTATTCAGCAGATTTATTGTTGGCCAGTGAATCCTCATACATCAGATCCTTGATACATAAGCTCATTGCTAACACACTCCCTGTTGAAGGAAAACACGACTTTTTAACTACTTGACATATGAACAAAAATGAAACACCGTCTACTCACTGCATGACACATTGACAAAACATACAACACATGATATTGGTCTCCTTGTCTCACTCATTCTTTGGGATAATAATTCTTTGACTTTCCAATACTGACGCAAAATGGCAAACCTATGAAAATAGAGGAGGAGGAGGTGGAGGTAATGTTGGTGGGGGAAAGGAAAAAAAGTAGAGGGAAAGTGGAAGGAAAGGAAAGAAAAGGGAAGGAAAGGGAGGGGAAGGGAGGGAAAAGGAAGAGAAAGGGAGGGAAAGGGAGGGAAAAGGGGCGAAAGTGGAGGTAAATGGAAGAAAAGTGGAAAGAAAGGGAAGGAAAGAGAAGGAAAGGGAGGGAAAGTGTCACATCGAACAACTGTCACTTGCAGGAAACACAGATTATCATGAAAGGTTAGAGCCGCGACTTGCTTGATCTTGATCCTTGTGCCTTGTCCTCACTGAATAGAGTCAACGCTTTCTGATCCTCATAAGACAGTAAGATGAAGGTGAACGGTACCTGGTAACGTACACTTTGCCACTGTGTCTGTGTTTTCATCCGGTGTTCCCAGAAGAAGATAGGATAGATAATCTCACTCCATCTCTCTAGTAACTCTAATATAC
>JAXIVD010006975.1:0-20000 GCA_036785275.1 Cancer borealis | reverse complement strand
TTTTCTTATGGATAATGTTTATGTTTTCTGTATTTTTATTCATCGTAGAATGTATAATTACATGTATTTGTGTACAAACAAGGGCAAAAATATGACTAAAATCACCATAAGGTTAATGATTCCAATTTTGCGAATTCAAATTTACTTCCATTCCAGGTGTCCAGCTTACACCATATGTATCTGGAGGTGATCCCATGTAAACCACGTCTTCACAAACTGCGACAATTACTAGAAGAGTGCCCATATCAAGGTTGTGAAGAAAACCAAACTGACAACGGTCACAGGTATTGTGTTAGTGAATGTGTATTTATATATTTGTGATATAGAGGAAGTGAGCTACATTCATAGGCTCAAGTCTCCATATGTGTATTTATTTACTTAGTTGTATTTACCTTGTAATATACAGAAAAAGAGCTATGCTTGTACTGTACGGTCTCCAAATCTACTATTATCCAGTTTGCTTTTGAAATTATGAATATTTCTTGCATTGTGCATGTGTGTTTGTGTGTATATACCTATTTATATATATACCTAGTTGTAGTATACAGGGCCTGAACTATACTTATGTGGTCTTGTCTCTGTATCTATATTTGTCCATTACCATCTCTTCTTTCAGTCCATTCCAAGTATCTATACTTCTATGGAGAAAACTTTATTTTCTTTTTGTCTTTCAGGGAAATTGCTTTTGGTCTCAAATATCCAGCCTCTTTTCTTCTTAATATCAGATCTTTCTTATCCGTTTCCTCAGGGTTCATCAATTTATATTTTGTTATAAAGTCTCCTCTTTCCCTTCTCATTTCAAGTTTTGTCAATTTATTTTCTTTCAATCTTTCCTTCTTAATTCTTCTAAATATGGCATAATTTTAGTTGCTATTCTTTATATTCTTTCTAATTTTCTTGTGACAGAACCATATAACTTCTCCATATTCCAGTTTTGGTCAAATTATCAAAGTAATGAATTTTTTCGCCTATGCTCAAGGGTGAAGATGATGAGTAATCCTCTTTAGATTTTAGACTAACATTAAGAAAAACTAACATTAATAATAAGTACACCTACTAATCAATACTTCTGAGCATTACTGGTGAATAATTAAACAATCTATATACCATATCATGTCTTTATTTATTAATCATGTGCGAATTTAGTGTTTTCAGGGATCCCTACCAACAGTCCGAAAAATCCACTAATCTGAATCACCGTCAGTCCACTGCCATTTGGATTAAAGGACTTTTACTGCATTACAGTTTCACTTGCTTAATTTTAAATTCATATTTCAATGTAAATTTATAGTCAACTTTATGTAAAGTTTCCAAAGATATCTTTTATATTTTAGGTACAGTCTGAATGAACTCCATGATCGAGTGCAATGCAGTGAGGAGGAGCTGGAGGCTGGCCTAAAATCACTTGGGGCCTATCACATATATGGTAAGGAAAAAGATCAAACATTTATACGTAGAGTGTACTGATGATTTCTATTAGACTTGTTCTATTGGTATAGATTTGTCTCACTAATCTTAAGACCTTACAGGATAAGCTCAAATATTTACCAACCAGGCATATGGAATACTGAGCAATCCAGATTTGGCATTGAATAAAAACAACACTGAGTCTTAGACCCTAGGAATTAAACATCACACAACCTTCTTTTTATCTATAAATCATCACATCTGACACCAATCCCACAAAACATAATCTGATATATAGCATTTGCCCTTACAGGCTTTTGGCAAGTCCCAGAGTTTGACTACCTCTTCAAAATTGTCTCTCACATCACAAACCTGATCAGAAACCAAGGATGGCCACTAGATGGCATTCCCTACGACGAGGCTCTAGATGAACTGAGCAAACTTGAACTTCGCACAGTGATGGCTCAGTGTCTTGACTACTATCTGCTACCTGTGCATGCAGAGAGGGAAGATGGTAGGTCTTGAACATTTCAAATGTTAAGATGTAGCATTGTATTTGTCTATGTACTGCACCTGTAGTCATTCAAGTTAATGTAGAATTATGTGTTATTTTGTGCAATGTTCTCATTACGTGATTTTTTATTCAATGTTTTTTAAGTTTCAACTTGTCAACTCAGTCTTTTCCTTTCCTATATGCTCCCTGCTCCTTGCTAACCTTCCTTTCAGTTACTTATCACACTAATTATTACACTCATCTTTACTGTTTTTACTTTTATGTAAAGGCACAATAATTGCTTTCTTCCACTCATTTGGTACTTCTTTGTCTCCATGCAAGATCACACACACATGAACATCCATTCTACTACTGTTGCAACATCACATATGGTTAATTTAGGAAAAGGTTATGTTTAGAAAAAGAAAACACATCAGGATGAGGTGATAAACTAGTATTTGTTAATGATACGTAGAAGCTGAAAACCCTTCAGTATTTTAAAGGAAAGAATCCATCTAATTAGTGTTCAATGAAACCAATTATTATATAACTGGAAAATCTTATTTCAGGTGATACACTACATGCACTCAATGGTGACAAAATATGCCGTCTCTTGGGTGAAGCAGTTCTCAGAAATTCTTCCAAGGGTATGAACCTTGAAGATTTCCAATCTATGTGGATAAAAGGTGTGCCTCAAGGTAAGAATCATGATCAGAATTTTGTCAGGTAAACACTTAATTGATGTAATCTGAGTTTTCATTTCAAATATTGCCACCATGAAATCTTGAATACAGTATATGATAGATTGTACTTTTCTAACTTTAGAACCTCGAATGCAAGGGGAGGGATCGAGTAGAATCTTGTTTTGCTATTCACCCAAATTGGTAACTTTAGTTATATGTTATTTCTCTATCTATTTACCGGGCTGTTATCTCCCTTAAAAGGTAGTAGTCAAGACAAGGCATGCCAGGATTTATGAAGACATTACTCTTCCCTCCCCACCTGTGCCTTGTCTTTTAAGAGAGTATACAGTATACAGTAGGAGGGACTTCTCAGATCCCTCACTTTTTCCCTTTTTTCGCTATTTACAAATGCACAGATTACGGTGGCAGAATTCTTGTAGCCCCCACCACATGGCTAAACTGTTATTCATTATGGTTAGATAATTTTGCAGTGCAAGTTTGAGCAATTTTGGTGCATTGATTTTCTTACTGCACTTACCACATGCTTGCTGAGTTTGTACCAGTCCTCTACTACGCTATTGGATATGAGGTGTCTAAGGAGTATGTGTGGAATAACATGTATAGACTGAGTGAGAAATGAGGTGCAAAGGAGAACAGGTGTTACAAGAGAGTTGGCTAGTCAAGCAGAGCTGTGTGTTGAGGTGGCTTGGACAGATGGGGATGTAGAGGATGATCGTTTGGTGAAGAGAATAATAGGATCTGATATGTGAGCTGTAAGATTCAAAGAAAGGCCACAAACAGGATGGATTGATGGTGTGAAAAGAGTGATGAATGAAAGAAGAATGTCTGTGGAGCAAGGAAGGATGATTGTACGTGATAGAAGTGAATGCAGAGCAGTGATGAATGTATAAATGTGGCTTTGACAATCCATGGAGGAGATTCCAGCACATCTGGTGTGATCTTTGATCAGATCAAGTGCGTAGAGGTAGAGGGCATGAATTAAATATGAAGTGGCGAGGGTAAACCGAGGGACCCTGTTGTAGATACGACTCCCACATTCAGCCCCATTTGCATAACTGAACTGACGTGCAATGTTGGGCATGATGAACTTTGCACCTCTGGGGTTCTAGGGGCTAAGTGAGTGGAGTGTTTATGTATATCTGCATGGGTCTGTGTATGTATGCTTTGTCTTGGCTGACTCCCTTTAGGATGATAACAGCATGGTATATCGATAGACAGATGAATGGCAGTAAAGGAAATTGTTTTCCAACTGACTAATGTTTTAATTTCCTGCCAATTGACTAATATTTTGCTTTCCTCATTATTCCGTAATCCCTTGTTGCTAGGTTGGAAAAAAGGTGATGATAATGATTATGTCGTGAATTTATATGTATAATAAGGAACCATGTGAGCAGTAGGTTATGCTACTATTCATCTATTTGAATAATAGCATCTCTGTCTGATGAGCTGTTTTGGCAGTAAACAATTTTGGCGTGATCCTGAAATACTGTAACCATTAGTCATTTCCTTTACTTTGTCTTGCTATATCTTCAGTAAAATAGACAAACTTTTATATATCTTTATCATCAATTTAGGGAATGTAAAATTCCTTAACATAATGCAATCCACAGGTCTGACTACAAACCTACGCCAGATGGAGGGTTTAATATGGCTTGACAAATCTAAGTCAGTCACAGTCATTAAATACTTCCCCACTGTTGAGCTGCCCATAGATGTCACGACCAGGTTTGAAACCCTCTTTGATCTGCAAAAGATATGGACCTATGATGAGATTCGGCCTTTTATAGAGTATGTTGAGTTTTTCCATTTTGCATGTCTTCTAGGTAGATTATATTCAATTCCAATTATTTTATATTATATCACATTTTGTAAATGTGTTTATATCTGTTAATACCTGTCCATATCTAGATGTATTCCTGTATTTGGTGGCTTTTATGACAATGTTTTTTTCATCTATTTATGTACGTGGAGTAGTCAGGACAAGGTACTGTCGATCCTCGATTTAGCGGACAAATGCGGAGGGAACCCTGTCCGTTAGTGTAAAAAGTCCGTTGCTTGGTTAATCCTTATGGACTTCTACCTACGCATCTGCCACCTACCAGACTTTCTTTTACACTACTTTTAGAACCCACTAATGGACTAAAGTCTGTTAGTGGGTTGATTGTCCGCCAGCGGACAGAGTCCGTTAAATGCGTAGTCCGTTGAGTCGGGATCCCTTAAATCGAGTGTCGACAGTATCTACATATAGACACAAAAATTTCCTAGTTATTTCATTATAAGCATAGAAAATTTACATCTTTTAGTTTTTATTTGGTAGCAGTTATAATTAATGATTTTTTTCCCTTTTCTTTTTATCCAAGGGATCTAGCAGATAGCAAGAATCCTGTGAGCAGTCTGTTGATGAAGCATGCTCGTACTAGCACCAAAGATGGCACTAAGTACTACTCAGGAAGATATGCCAAATAATACCAAGATTGCAAGTGTCAATTGTCTCCATTTGTTGGATTATATTTATTTCTTCATACTTTTCAATTACAGTGGTCTCTTTATTATAAAAGTTTTCTGTATAAGAATTAAGTTAGTCACATATTGAAAACCATGAATTTTCATAATGTACATAATTTTTATAGTTTTGGGTGTACTAAGTGTATTAATGTGAAACTTTAACTGATGTTTGAATATGTATAGGTATGTAGATGGTTCACATATCTTAAATATGATAATGATTCTTTGACATATGCAGAGGTGTCGTTTACAAAAAAAATGTATATTAATAGCAATTATTGATAATTGCTGAAGGAAGTACATATTCTTTATTATAATTAAACAATGAAAAATTTTTTGGTCTGTTTGTATATAAACAAAATCTAATTTTTTGAGATAAAACCAGTGTCTATGCACACTCAATACCTGAATAAAAAAATATTATATACATTCACAATAAGTATTGGGCTTCAATTCTTGTATATGCATATTATACTCTTTTCAAATTTGAGGGAAATATCACACAGTACTTAAATATCTTATAGTACATCCTTTCACTTTCTATAATGATTCCTGTTGTGCTGAAACTGCAAGATGGACCATCACTTAGTAACTGGTATAGTGGTGCAGCCTGTACAGAAAGGCCTGACCAGAGTTATTCCCTACTGCCAGGAAACCACTCTGCGGTGAGAAGTTTATGACTTGGATTCGTCGCAGCTCACTTCTGGGATCTGGGAAGTTCTCAAAATACATCATGGACGGGAGATGTGTCTATGGAGAAAAGAAAATGGGAAAAGATACATTGAAATAAAAAAATCCACAAAATTGGAGGGAGCACTGTAGGTCAGTCAATAAAAGATTACAAAATATCAGAACTAGATAAAAAGGCTTTGGGCCAGAATACTTCTTACAACACGTCCCAAGATGAGTACAGGTTGTCCAACACCTTAGGACCTTAGGATTGCCGGATTTTTGAAATTTCTGGATTATTGATGTTTTGTCCCCCGACTATATATGCTGTATATATTGTAATAGAAAATTATTACAGTTCTTTCTTAACTTGTCAATAGGTTCGTTCTCTCACACCTTCCTCATTTTCATCACTGCTTTCTTCTTCACTGCCATTTTTCTCTGGACTTACAACCATAGGTACAATTTCAGAATCAGTGTAATGATGAATTGTAGACACATTATCATCAGCATGCAGCATTCAGTTACAGCATCTTCATCTATCCTTGATGCAAGCTCCTTGGCAACAGGATTCGTTACATCCTTAGTGTAAGCAAGAACTTCCTGTATAAACTGCTTTTCTTTAGAAACCCTAAACCGCTGAATCCATGCATGATTTTAACAATTATGGCAAATAAATGAAAAGTTGAAAACGTGAGCATAAAGCTGATTCTGGGTACAGCCCCATCAAAACAAACGGTGCCTCCCGAAAACAGTGGCGTGCCAACTTGGGAAATTTGAAACTGCACTCTGAAATTCATACTGGAAACGGAATATTAATTGCCGGATTATTGATGGTCAACCTGTACTAACATAGTTTACCCACCTAGTAAATAATAGCAACAATAACTTACAAATGAATTTAAGTCACACACTACACTACTCACAAGTTTGATGGCATTCTCAATCTGATCTGAGACAGTGGCTAGGATTTCTGAGGAGGAGTTGAAAGCAAGCACTGAGGCAGTAGTGCGGAGCCGGCTTAGCATCTTGATTGGGGTTGGTGAGTGATCCATCACATCGGCCAGATCATACATGTTGACCACACCCGATGATGATCCACACGCCAAGTACTGGTTACTAGGAGACACAGCAATGCTTGTACCTCCAGTGCAGCCATCATCATAAAAACGATGTATACAAGCTCGAGCATGCATGTCCCAGATGCACACATCTCCCTCTGCTGTTGGTCAAAGCACAATTGGTTAAGTAAATCTCTACTGTCAAGAAAAATTAGGCAAAGAGATAAACCACAATATATTGATGTACAATATATGATAAAGAATAAAATACTTTATCAATTTTATATAAGAGTATAAAATTTATTAGTTATCCCATTTCTCCTAAATAGTACATCTCACAAATAAGACATGAGTACACACAAATTCAGGAAGAAAAATAATTTGATGAAGTGTATCACAAATAATTTAACCATAGAAAGAGTTCCCAAACTTGGCCATATATATCTCTACTATCTTATTGCTCCCAAAGTAAATAAGAAAATTGGTAAAAAAAAAAAAAAAAATAAAATAAAAATAAAAAATAAATAAATAAAGATAATTTCCTAGTTTTCAATATAAGTGCATAAGGGTTCTCATGCCACATATGTGACAATAAGATCAATCCTACTACCAAATTTCGCACTGCAGGGATTAAACAGGTAACGGAAATAAGATTGTGATTGGAGAAGCCCAACGGAGAGAAAAGTTTGACAGTAAGCTGAAGGGTTTACAAAACAAAAGAGATAAAAATAATGACTTACCAGTGTGGGTGTATAGCCGAGATCCATTAAAATTGAAAGCAGCTGCGGTCACATCACCTGAAGCATATAGTGTGTCCACAAAAGAGAGACAGTCAGCATCAAAGAGGTGCAGCTGGCCATTCCTACCTATGAAGACCATCAGCTCCCCATCAGGAGAGACTACAACATTCTGCAAGAGTGGAAATAATTGGTCACATACTTTATTCAATTATTATGACTGTAAATGCACTAAGTAGTTATTACCATAACAATTAATTAATAGTTTAAGGTTTAAAGTCAAATTTTTATGGGAAAAGAAAAGGGAGGTGGGGTAGGGACATATATACAAATGTAGGTATGTAATCTTTCCATCCAAAATTATGAAACCCACAATTTTTTCCATGGATATTGTTTGCAAAATTTTGCGTTTTTTTAGAGCAATTTGTGAGGAAGGATGAACGGGGTTTAAGTTGGCCTTTGAGTGTGAGTGAGTATCCTATCAATAAGATGTGCCTGGATTGCTCACAGATATCTTGTTTATTTTTTGGTGATTTTTTTTTAGTGTGAAAACTGAAAACTCAAAAAGAACTGCAAATTCACCTAAAGTTGACAGTGCGAATCAGAAAAGGAAGCATCTGTCATTATCCATAATGCAGAAAGTAACTATTGTAGAACCTTGACTATGCTTTCATTAGTTTTAAATATTTGAATGACTTCTTGCTTCTTTTTTTTAATGTTTTTGTTTGTCTTCTTTCCAGGCTTTCACTTCATTGCATGTGTGTGTGCATGCATGCGGCAGGTGTCTATGCATGCTTGCATGTGTTTGGAAAAGGTGCTCTTGCTACAAGAGCCCAGAAATGTTCTATGCCACATCAACAGAATGAAAGTGGGGGGGGGGAGAGAGAGAGAGAGAGAGAGAGAGAGAGAGAGAGAGAGAGAGAGAGAGAGAGAGAGAGAGAGAGAGAGAGAGAGAGAGAGAGAGAGAGAGAGAGAGAGAGAGAGAGAGAGAGAGAGAGAGAAAAAAAAAACAACAACAACAACAACAACAACAACAACATACCTTCATGTTGTGGCCATTTCTTCCAAGGTTGGAGGGAATTCTGGTTTCTTGTGCTGCCTCTAGGTCATATTTATAAAAATGGTTGCACTGGCTGGAGCCTGCCACAAACTTTCCCCCATCACACAGGAACTTGGCATATTTGATAGGAAACTCTGGGAATTTCACGGAATGAATCAAGTGGTTGTAAGTTCCATCAACCTGCAAGAAATTCAGATATTCAGAATGGTAGAGTTTTTAGAGTAAAAATATATTAATAAGCGAGGCATAATAAGAGGCAAAAGACAAGAAAAACTGTTACTTCAACCAGATGTTTCGGGTTAAAATGTGACCGATTCATATGAGATGATGTGGAAAGTATCCCATATTTCTGAGATGAGTGGAAAACTACTGCAACAGTGAAAAGCTTCCCTAAAGAAAGTATGGCAAGTATAACTGTAAGCAAAATAATGGTTCTTCAATATGTTCGTGGATTCGTGAGGGATGTTAATGCTCAAGTTCGGGAATAGAAGGAGACAAGTATAGCATATAGTCACAAGAAAATTTGTGAGTCAATTACTGTTGGCAAATGACAACTCTTGTTGTTGATAGGATGAATCTGTAAAACATAGTTATAAAATCAGAGTGTGCTGTTAATTAGGGACTATGAAGGTGAATGTAGCAGTGCAAAATTAGAAGGCTAGAAAAGATGAGATCACAAAACAGCTAGGTATTTGATAATAGGATCCTATATCTGTTGAGAATTAGTGAAGTTGAAATTTCAATGTACTTTTCTTTGATTCAAGTGGTCTGAAGGTGATGGGTGAAGGTGGCGTGGGGGCTGTTGGATCAGATTGTTTTCAGCATTGCCATTTTAGAATGCTGGAGAACTATGGATGACTATTATACCTTAGCCTTAAATATTCATGGCAGTTATGTACAATACGTACAGGTAAATTTAAGCATAAGATCCAAAAGGGTTCTTATAGGAAGTCTGAAGACTATATTGATAGTATCAGTAGAGAAGGGATGGAGATGTTGTTTGACCGGTGTCTCACGTTGAAAAAGAACCAAATAGGCAACTGACTTGAATTTGTCAGACTGCGAATACATGCCTGATTTTTAAATTAAAGTAAATCTTCCTCTTTCTATATTTTACCATTATAGATGAGTTAACTCATTACAAAGTTATTCATTCTAATCTCAAGTACAATTTCCCAGTTTTAATTATTGGGAGAATGAATAATTCTGACAACTATAATTATTATTATTATTAATGTTAGTCTGGATGTCCTCAGATAATTTATTTTCTGCTAGTCATACAATTTGTATATTTTCTCTTTTAAATAGTCTGTCAACTCGTTTTTATGGTATCATTCCATCTATATTTGTATGCATTACTTTAATTTCATCACTCCCTTTTATTAAGTTTCTATTCTCCTCTTTCTCTTTTCTTTTTAAGATCTGTTCTTTATATAGCATTTCTTTATTTTGTTGTTCATCACTCTCCCAAAAAAACTTAGGTTCTTCCTGTCATCCTCACACAATTTTACTGAGTTGCTTCTTCCTTTAATTGTTAAAATTTTTGTCTCTTCTTCATTCATATTTTTTTTAATAAACATGTTTTTATTCAATCTTTGAACCTGCATCTTCTGGCTAAGATCTCTTATGCAGTCTGAGTCTTCAGTCTAATCTTAATTGATCTAGACCAACTTAACTTCATTAATTCTTCTACTTCAAATTTAGTTTCTTCATCATCATTCAATTACTTTCACTTCATTGTTAATAAAATCTTTGATTTCATCTCGTTTCCTATTTTGCACATCCTCTGATGTCTTTCTCTTCAATTACTCAATCACCTTCACCCTCTCATCATTTATCTTCTTGAGACTGTCAATTTCCTTCCTTAACTCAGTTTTTTCCTTATTCCATTTCCACGGGGTGCCATGCCACACCTTACATACGCGCTTTCATTGCTCTCACCCCGCCATATTGTCACGCCACATGCTCCTCTCAGATAACTCTCAGACAATGTTTACCTTTGTCATTTCAAATATGAAAAACAGGCATGTTCTTACAAGAAGTGCTTTATGTTGTCCATGCATAGATAATGATAATTATAATAATTTTTTGATCATAATTTTGTTATGATTAGTGCAAAAGATTACAACTGTTTTACCAATGAATCATTCAACTGACTTCAAATGGTTAATGTCTGTAGCACTTCATGACATCAAAATAAAGACCAGGAAGTCATCATGTTAAAATTCAACACCAGAGTACACATAAAAATCATAATCTTCATTATCAAGTCTTCTCCTGAAAGATGCAGATCCTTACCTTGAAGAGTGAAGCTGCCCCCACAACAGACTTGGAGAAGCCAGCCACAAGAGCCATGTGGTGCTTGGGATTAAACTCTATGGCACTGATGATGGCCCCTTCAGTGCGGGAAGCATAATTGAGGTCCACCTGCTTCTTGAAATCTATTAATTTCTTGTTCAATTTTGCAGACCTTCCATGTGCCAGATAGTCTCCTGTGCCCTATGAAATGTAATTTAAAGTAAATAAATAAATAAAAAATGCAGTAATGTTGCAACTTAATTTTACTTAACTTACACAGTTTTTACTTTAACGTTGGTAACATTTTACTTTCAAAGTTAAATGCACTTCATACACTGACAAACAGTTGGCTGGCCTCTCACTCATCAAGTATGAGTGGTTGCTGGAATGACTTTGTGTCAAATTAACGACTGCTCCGTAAGACTGAATTAAGGCCTATTACAATTATAGTCCGCCAACATCAACTACAGCTATATGGGCATGTGGCACGTTATCCAGAAGCTGATCCTGCTTATTGGGTTGTCTCTGAAGGGGATAATCCGGGTTGGAGAAGGCCAAGGGAGTGCCCACAAAGTTCGTAGCTGGGGCAAGTCAATGCTTCCTTGTGGGAGTTACTTAGGATGGGAAGGGAGCCTGTATGGACACTTGCACGGGATGATTGCCGGGGCTGGTGACGCGTCCCTAAGGGTAAGCCCCAGTGATTGATATGAAGGAAATTGAATATCAGGAGTTTAAATTAAAATTAAAGTTCTATATCAACACATTGGAAGCTATTTAGTGTTCATATTTTTTATATAGTCCCTGGCCTAATTACCTCAATCCTTATCAATAATGATCAAACGTATAAAAATTTCATATGATTGGGGCCATGGAGCATTGTCTTTGGTCAGGGGGCCACACAACGACAATGCATTGTATACTTCAAAAGTATTACTGTGTACCACCAATCCCACACCTCTCCTTCTCCTTCATCAGGGCTGCCAATATTAAGAGAACGACTAGAACATTTATCACCACACCACCAGGTAATTTCATTGAATCAAATAAAACAAAGCCTTTCAACATAATTAAATAACTATATATTGGAGAAAAAATCAACACATTTTCTATGCAATCACTGTAATAATTTTGCAGTTAGGTAAGGTAAAGTGGGGGCATATGCTATAGCTGTGCGTAACTGCAGGCACTCATCTCCTACCTCATAGGCCTTTGAGCCTGTAAAAGGTAAAGTAAGGGGGAGGCACATGCTCTAGCTGCTTGTAGCTGCAGGAGCTCATCTCCTGTCACATAGGCCTTTGATCCTGTGGTGGAAATTAATAAGTTATGCAGGGACACAAGGCCACTATGACATCTGACTTTCCGGTTTACCTTCCCCAGGTTTATCTAGGTACCCATATCTGCCTTTGAGCTTGTGGTGGAAATTAATCTGTTACCTCGGGACACAGGGCCACTGTGACATCCAAGTTTCCATAGTTTACCTTCCTCAGGTGACCCTAGGTACCCATTTATCGACCAACCAGTTTTGGGAGGATGAACAGCTGGGTGAGCTGTGTGCTGACGAGCCTCATCCGGAATCGAACTGGAGCCAGTGGATTCGTAATCAGACGTGCTAACCATTACTCTCATTAATCTTACCATTTGTTTATTTCCTTGTCAAAATTTATTACCCACTCTTACCTTCACTAGCCCTCCTTCTTCCATGTCTTGTTCTTTATCAGGTTGGTGGAGATCAGCCCATTCAGGTGTTCCACCAATTGCTTGATTAAACTTCTGTTGCAAAGTGTGGCTGTACACTTCCTCTGACAGCTCGCGTACACCTCTTGAACCTCGTGTTTTGTCCATTCCTGCCACCACATCTTGCACTCTGCCAACATAAATCTTAATAAAGTACAAACTTACATTTGGCAATTCTCCATCTTATGAGATCACTACCTGTTTTACTGACTTCATCAATAACAATGTATTATCATCATTGTCCACGTCAAGAATTAACAATAACAACTGTGTAGAACAAAACAAGAATCTGAGCCGTGTCCCAACCTGAAGTCTACTACCTACTCTACATTTATGCTGGTCAATTGAAGTGTACTGAACATAAATACATGATCTTTGGCATTCATACTTATCACGTGACCAAGACTTTAAGGATAATAAGAAGCATTTATAGGTAATGAAGGTTTACACTTCTGACGTGTGCCAAGAACACAGAGGTAAGTAAGAATCAGTGGGCAGTTACTATTGTGAGGATGGAGTTCCTGGATGTCTCTAAGATACAAAAACTGATTAGTAAATGACATAAGAGTGGAGTCACATGCAGCAATTTTTAATTCCTGCTACTCTCATTTGGTTACATGCAAGGATATGATATCAACACAGAATAGAATGATGATGATGTCTAGTTTAGCTCCACTGATTCTTGGAAATAGTAAGCCCCTACACCACGACAAGGAGGCGAGGGGAGGCGGTGGCATAGTGGCTAGCGTGCAGAAAGATAAGCTCAGAGTGCCGAGTTCAAGTCCCGTGACAGGCTGGCCACTCCTCGGCTGGGACTGCAACGAGGAGCTTCTGCGAGCAGCACGAGCCACTCAACATGGAACGAGGTGTCACTTCAAAAATCTAACCAGCACTACTAACGGGCAGAGGCTGACCATTCAATGCTTCCCTCAAGCCTAAAAGCGCTATAGGATCAAGACATATAAAAAAGAATAAATGAACAAATAAAAAAAGGCATAATAAAAGTGTTTTTTGAAGGGGCATGCTTGCATACCAGTTACCAAATATGTATTAACTTCAACATCCTACATTTTATCTGTTTCTTACATTACCTCACACTTTACTACCACTGGTGCACTTACTAAAGGCTAAAGGAAAAAAAGCAGATAAATGCAGTTTTGAGCCTTCTACGTCAAGCAAAAGATGGTGACTGTCTTACACCATCCCCTTCCCTCCTGTGCTCCCCCCCGGGAGAGTGTCCACGCTCCCATGGTTGAGAACCACTGTCTTAGAGGAAGCACTCAACACACACACATATATACACAAACAAACACACATTTCACTCACACATATAGGAGAATATGATTCCAAACCTTCTGCTCCTGCCGGGATTGCATGATCACAAACCCTCGGCTTACTCCCATACTTATTTACTGCTAGGTGAGCACGGGTTACAGCGTGTAAGAAGACAAACACATTTTGTCTTCATCCGACCAGGGATTCTACACACTACACAACCATGTCCACCATTACACAACATGATTAGGCTAAAAAGCAGCTTCCACGATGTCTTACCTTATATTGTGGTCATCCTCATCGATCCAAGCTGGTTTTTTCTGTTTTTGTTCAGATTTTTGGTGGATGTTAAAAGGGTCATCAGGAATGGAAGGTGGCAAGTCTTTCTCTTGCATCTCAGTCTTCACCTTGACCTCAGGTTTTACCTCTTCCTGCTTGTCAGGGAATGTCACCATTTTTTCTAGAGGTTCTCCATCATCACCAAACAGGTCTACCACCAGTTCCCTGTACGAAAACATGATCAATATTATTTTTCTTACATTTATTCTGAACAATATTATCTATGATTATGTAGTACTTTTTTCCAAGTTCATCTTAATTTGTCAATCTACTATAACACCAGTCCATCACAAATTAAGAATCTCTGTCTGCTCCTTTCCATCCTTGCACAATCTTGTCCTAAAATACTCTTATCCTTTAATTCTATAACATTGTCTTGGACAGAAAGAATCTATCCTACTATTTTATATTAAATTCTCCTGAAACAATCTCTAGGTACCGTTTTACAATATTCACCACATGACAAATAATTTTGTTCTCCCTAACTAGACATACAAGGCAAACCTTTCACATACACTTTAATTTCTCTCACCATCCAATCTGTTGGCGGAAGAGGGAGAAGAGAACCATGAGATGAGACTAATCATTGACTAAACCCTGATTGAACAGCTGCACAAATTCTGTGGTAGAGCTAGATGACATCACAGCAGCCTGCAAGGAGGCAACCAGTATGTCCAATTCTAACACTTTTAATTATTCATGCTGGAACCAAGGATGTCATGAACAACAAATTCGAGGAGCTGCTGCAGAAGTACAGGATGAAGATACAATAAAGTCTTGCAAAATAATTGTTTCAGGTATCCTTCCCCGGAATAGTGCATTGACAATTTTCTAAAACAGGGCCTTCAGCACTAGTAACTGTCTTAAGTCCATTTGTACAGAAGAATGTATAATTTTCATCAATTGCTGGAACCACCTGTATAATAAACCATTTCTTTTCAAGAATGATGACCTGCACTTCAATCCAGTTGGAGCAGCCTCATACAACCTCATGCAGACTTGACAACATAATGAATACGCATAAAGAAACTGACGTACAAATTTTTTAAAGGATTTGCATGATTAATTAACACATGCAGCCTCAGAAACAAGTTTCCAGATCACGAAACCTTTGCAGCATCTGAAAATGTTCATACTTATTATTGGTATACAAGAATCTTGGTTAAATACAATTTCTTAACAAATACAATTTGCCTAATTATTCAATGTTTAGCTGTGAACTGCAAAATAAAATTGGTGTTGTTTTGATTTATGTGAAAGCCAGTCTTAACTCAATGATCTTGCAAACTGAAAAAATAGATAACGTAGATGATACATTTAAAGAAAATTGTTATCGGACTCATTTATATACCATCAGTACAGAATATTACTAGCAACAGAAAATTATACAATCAGAAAATCAAAATAGATCATTTATTTGAAGCTTCAATTTTCTGCCTGTTCCCACTGCCCATTGCTAGGATGCTTCTGGTGCCTTGCTTAAATCTTTAAAAAATTTGGACTAAAATAGTATATTATGTTGGGGAGCTTCAGTTCTCTCCAACTGCTTCTCTCCCCCTACTAGGGTGCTTGAGGCATCTTTTTTGAATTTCAAAAAACTTTCCACTATAGACATTTTAAATTTGGCCTAATTTTCAAAATCTTCAATCATTGAGATTTTTGGACTATCGATGTTCGGATTATAGGAATTCTACTGAATCTTCCCATTTACAATTTATCCTTTTCACACAAAACCGCAATTATTTTTCTTTCCCAACCTATCACTTATCAGTGGGTTTCATGTTGACAGTGTAACCCATCAGATGACATTACATACCTTTCTTTCTGGATGAGAGGATCATGGCCCAAGGTGTTGTCTGCCTTGGTTTTATTTGCATTTAAAAATGCTGTTGGTTTGCTGTCACCTTGCTGATCCAGAATGAATTTGTTAGCCTTTTTTTTCATCTTGGCTTTCCTCTTCCTTAAATCTTGAACGGTCTGCTTTGTGGTGTGACTAGCAGTCTCAACTACTTTCCTCTTGCATCCCATGTTGTCTTACTTTAACAGTATATTATCTGAAATACATAGTTTTTAACATGTTAAGCAACATTTGATAGCTTCTAAATTAACATAACATAACCTTAATTAACCATACCTTAACTTATATTGACAAATAACAGAACCTTGTTCAAACCAAACAAAACTTTACTTTTGGCAGTGCTTACAGGTACGGCAGCCGTACAAATAGGGGATGACAACGGGGTACGGTTGCCGTATCTCTAAGCACTTATAAGCACAGCTTACAGGTACGGCAGCCGTATCCTCATAGTGCTCGGTTTTAGATACGACATGTGGTTGGATTATGGTTATGTTAAGTTAGATTAGGTTCGGTTATATAAGATTTTTACATCTTATTACCCAAAAGTTAGGGTTCTCAACCTTAGATTTTTTTCTGGATTTGGGTAACAAAATGTAAAAATCTTATATAACCGAACCTAACCATACCATTACATAACGTAATCGAACAACCTTAACCTAACCATAACTTAACATAACCTAATCAACATAAATTAACATAACCTAACATAACTTCAAAGACGTTACGTGAGGTAAATAATGGTGAGCACCGCCTGAAACCTTCACAGATGTGTTGAGTACACTATGTATAGTATGTAGGGAAAGAGAGAACCAAGAAAGAGGTGGAGCAGTAGTTGTAAAGAAATACCAAAGATGCTTTACCAGGTAAGGCACAGGCCATATGAATAGTGGATTATCTGTTGATAACTTTCTTAACTCTTCGTACGATGAAAATATCAAATTTAATAAGAACACGGTGGGTAACGCCGGCGCATGCCATACGAATAGGGGATGACAATGGGGTACGGCTGCTGTATCTGTAAGCACTGTTTACTTTTCGCAAAGAAAAAATATCGTATTTTTTCTGTAATTCAGCGGCATAACTGTTTGAGGTGATCTGAAGAATTATCTGAGGTTGAATTTGCAGTACATTATAAAGGTAACAAGATATCGAATGAGTCGTCTTACGAATCTTTAGCCAAAACATTAGAATCTATCAGAAAAAAATAGTTTTGTCCAAAACATAGAATGGATTAAGAAACAAATCTTTACCTCATTGACTTATTCAAGGTTCTAATGTCCTCGAAATGATCCACACGTAATTGATAATGCCTCCATACGAGGCTAGCGTCTAGGGTGAAATCCTTCTTCTTGGGAACTTGTTGGGACCATGCAGGATGTGGTGCTACAGCCTTTAGTGCCCCAAAAGTGCAGGTAGCAGTAGTAGGTAGTTAGTAGTAGTCAGTGAATCAGATGATGTGGAGTTGATCTATTGTCTAGAAGAAGATCCTGCTTAAGGTAGAATTCACAACACATGTGCAAATTTTGATCTTGATCTTGATGTTATTTTGATGTTGATCTGAATGTCACGGTGATCTTGATCTAAATCTTGATGTCACTGGTGACTTGAAGTTTCCCCCAAGTTAGGTCTTTGTAATGTATGGGCAGCTCCTGTGAGTGGGAAGAGAAAAATAAAATGGAAAGCACACAGAAAAAAAGATGCAGACTCTAATTACACGCCTATAGTTTCTCGATCTCGCATACCACATTTTCTTCAGAAACTCTTTCATCGTGTCAATCATCCGTTCACTCGTCTCCCCACACAATCTTAGCAACACCATCCATTCCCTTCCAATTTTTTCAATCACTTAATTAATTTCACGTCCCATTTTTGTTAGAGTCACACGCATCATTTCTATTCTGTCACGGTCATACTTTTCACATTCCAGTACCACATGCTCTACCGTCTCATCCTCTCACATGTCACACATCTGGCACACTTTGCTGCGGGACTCTGACCATCTGTAGTTCCTTGCATTCACATCATACACTGTGCCCTAGCACCCAGGTTTACATCATACCACATTACATACATTGGGGCCTCTTTCTCTCTGTACCATTCCAAAGTCTTCTTTCGTTCTATCTCAGTCTTCCACATACTAAGTCCCACACCCTTCATTGTTTTCTCTATCTCACTTTTCCACGTTCTCACAGCCCTCTCTAACCCTTCTCTACTTCTGTTCATCACCTTCCATTCATAAACCCATTCTCTCCCTTCACAAAATCTATGCACCCACCTAACCAGCATGTCACTCCTGTCTACCATATTCATACATTTCTTCTCCCACTTACTGCTCTTTATATTCCACAAATACACCTTCCGTGCAATTTTTGTATTCGCCATTCGTTCCAGCCTAACTTTATATCTCAAAGTTGCCTTTATATGTATCTCCCTAAACATACTCCATCCCATGTCACCTCTCAGAGCTTCTACAGCTGCATACCTTGGTGCATTTAGTGCCATTCTTGCTACTCTATTCTGCCCTACTTCCAATCTGTATCTCCTTTTCATTCCATGCAATCACTTCCACACCATACATTACACTCGGAACAGCCACACTCTTCCATATATCTCGCACCATGAGATTTGAAGTTGATCTTGAATTTTATTTTGATGTCACAGGTGACTTGAAGATAACCTCAATTCAGGCCTTTGTATCGGCAGCTCCTGTGAGGAAAAAAAAAAAAAAAAAAGTGAAAGCACACAGAAAAAAAGACATACTCTAAATACACGCCTTAGTCCCTACAGATCTCGCATACCACTCCCTAGTCGGCCAACCCACCGATTCACTATACTAATCTGTCCATTCTTTGTTTTTTCACATCAATTCGGGTTCATCCATATCCCTAGGTATTGATACTCACATACTTCCTCCAGCTCATTCATCCCATGTATCCATGTAGCATATCCCTCTGATCTTCTGACTACTATCATTACCTTGTTTTTTCCCTGCTTAAATTCACTCCAATATCTGTTCCATTTTTATGTACGTACCTTATCTAGTAAGCTTTGTAGCTCCTCTGCAGACTCACTCATGACTACCACATCATCTGCATATAACAACATGCATACCATATCTCTCCCAACTCTCACTTCTGCATTCATTCGTCTAAACCTGACTGCTAGTTCTTCTGTGTACATGCTTGATAAAATTGGTGACATAATACACCCTTGCCTAACACCTCACTCACGCTTCACCCAGTCTGTTTCTATATTCCCTAGTCTGTATCTAGCTTTGGTATCAACATGCATGTACTAGCCTCCTGGTTAGTACAGTGGTAGCGCGCTGGCCTTGCATTCCCTTGGTGTGCAGATCGATTCCCCGCCCGGGTTTGTGATGCTTAAGTTGTTTACTGGGAGGAACTGCTGTGGTCGGGCACCACAGTGGTGCAGCGGTGGTCCACCATGGCTGTGAGGCATAGACCTCTGAAAAAAACCAAGTACTTCTGACAATATTAAAGCATAAACAGCGCCTACCGAAAACTGGCGCGCTAACCCGGGAAATTTTATATTGCTCTCCGAAATTCATGCCGGAAAAGTGATGGAACCGGATTGCTGGATTGCGGGATTAGTGATGGTCAACCTATATATATATATATATATATATATATATATATATATATATATATATATATATGTATATATATTTATATATATGTATATATATATATAAATATATATATATATATATATATATATATATATATATATATATATATATATATATATATATATATATATATATATATATATATATATATATATATATATATATATATATATATATATATATATATATATATATATATATATATATATAT
>JAXIVD010006974.1:7500-21867 GCA_036785275.1 Cancer borealis | reverse complement strand
CTATGTCATGCCACCCTCATTCTCTCCTCATTACTTCACCTGCATCTTGCTCGCTCCGCTGGCTGGCTGGCTGGGGCAGTTTTCACACCTCACGACCACCCTCCTATCTGTTCTCTCTCTCTCTCTCTCTCTCTCTCCTCTCTCTCTCTCTCTCTCTCTCTCTCTCTCTCTCTCTCTCTCTCTCTCTCTCTCTCTCTCTCTCTCTCTCTCATCAACTCATCATCCTTTCACGCGCCTCATCCTCCTTTCCACACTATCCCGGCATATCATTAACACTATTGCCTCCTCTTCATCCCTGCCTCCCTCCCTCCCTCCTTCCCTCCCTCTTACTACTGCTGCCCACTCCCCCATTCTCCCTCCTCTTACACTAACCTAATCCCTTCCTCACACTACCTGGTCACCTCCTTCCCCTCCCTCCCTAAGCACCTCCCCTTCCTCATGCCCCTCCCCCACCTCCTCCTGTCTCCCTATCACCGTACAAGCTCCTCACAGACACAGGAGAGAGCACAGCCTCACATTAAGCGTGACACTCAGCGTTGTCTTACCGTCCACAATATGCGGCAGGATAATGGGCCCTAATTGGAAGGTGATGATGACGGTGATGATGATGCAGCCCCCCGGGTAAGCAGTGGCATTATGGCCTCATTATATAATGTCACCGATCATTTCCCGTGATGGTAAAGAGACGCAAATTTCACCTGTTGATTAATATCCAAGATTAGGCTTTGATTTATGACGGAAGCATCACACAGGAAAACGGCTATTTGTTTTGATACGTGTTTTTGTTTATTATGTGTTGTCGTATTATTTCAAAAGTGTGGTGGTGGTTGTGGTGGTGGTGGTGGTGATGGTGATGACACTCCCTGCTGGTTCTTGTAGTGGTGATAACAGTGATGATGGTGATGTGTGTGGTAAGTAAGTGTGGTGTTGGTTTTATATAGTGTGTGTGCGGGTGTGGTGTGCTCTGAGGGTGTGTGTAAGTGGAGGGTTACGTAGTTGACAACCATGCACGTGTACTAAAGATGATTTGATGTGGAAGATGAAATAGTGAATGATAGATAGGATGGTCTCCACTTCAACCTCTTGTTCTTGTTCTTGATCTTGATCTTGTTCTTGTTTTAGTTTTCAAGAATATAAGAACATAAGAAAATAGGGAGGCTGCAAGAGGCCAGCTAACCTACATCTTCTTTTTGTTCATTTCTTGTTCTTGTTCTTCTAGTTGTTATTCTTGTTCTTTATCACCACCACCACTACCACCACCACCACCACCACCACCACCACCACATTCCATGCAGTGTCGTGACCACCACTCAACACCGCCATTAAAACAAGGACATTGATAGAAAAACTAAACACAACGAATATAACATCTTAAACATAATAACACACCACTGACACGAGGAAGAAGAAGAAGAAGAAGAAGAAGAAGAAGAAGAAGAAGAAGAAGAAGAAGAAGAAGAAGAAGAAGAAGAAGAAGAAGAAGAAGAAGAAGAAGAAGAAGAAGAAGGAAGAAGAAGAAGAAGAAGAAAAGAAAGAAGAAGAAAAAGAAGAAGAAGAAGAAGAAGAGAAAGAAGAAGAAGAAGAAGAAGAAGAAGAAGAAGAAGAAGAAGAAGAAGAAGAAGAAGAAGAAGAAGAAGAAGAAGAAGAAGAAGAAGAAGAAGAAGAAGAAGAAGAAGAAGAAGAAGAAGAAGAAGAAGAAGAAGAAGAAGAAGAAAGAAAAGAAGAAAAAAGAAAAAAAAAAAAAGAAGAAGAAGAAGAAGAAGAAGAAGAAGAAAATAATGATGAAGAAGAAAAAGAAGAAGAAAAAAACAAGAAAACCAACAACAACAGCAATTCTCTCTCACACACACACACACACACACACACACACACACACACACACACACACACACACACACACATCAACCCACACACACCGCCGTCACCAACAAAATCATTCATCACTCCACCACAGCCATCACCACCACCACCACCACTAACAACAACACCACCACCACCACCACCATAGCATCACCACCCATCAGACAGAGATATGTGTACCCTCTACTACTATCATATCCCTTCCTCCCCCTTCTTCTTCCTCCTCCTCCTCTCCTCCTCCTTACCCCCCTTTGCTACAACAGTGTTCCTCGCATCAGACCCCAACACAAATCTGTCAAGCCGTGTCTGCGCACAGCTCCAGACTCCATCATCTTGTGTAATTTGCATGTTAGGAGAGTGCCACTGTCCACCATCATTATCCCGCGTGACGCCTGGCGGGGCTCGAGGACACACACAAACAGTCAAACAGGAGGCTGTGGCGGGAGGCTGTTGTGTGTGTGTGTGTGTGTGTGTGTGTGTGTGTGTGTGTGTGTGTGTGTGTGTGTGTGTGTGTGTGTGTGTGTGTGTGTGTGTGTGTGTGTGTATTTGCTTATCTAAAAGAGATACACATATTCCACGCACAAGCACACACACACACACACACACACACACACACACACACACACACACACACACACACACACACACACACACACACACATACATACATACACACCGCCTTCACCAGCAACATCGTTCATCACTGCATTACCACCACCACCACCACTACTATCACCACCATCAACTGTAACATCAAAGCATCGCCGATCTTTTGATAGATGTTGCCTCCCTCTCTCCCTCTCCCCCTCCTTCTTTCCTTCCTTCCTTCCCTCACCTCATATTCCCTTCATATCCCCCACCACACCTTACCTCCTCCTCCTCCTCCTTCTCCTCCTCCACCACCACCACTACTATCACCACCATCAACTGTAACATCAAAGCATCGCCGATCTTTTGATAGATGTTGCCTCCCTCTCTCCCTCTCCCCCTCCTTCTTTCCTTCCTTCCTTCCCTCACCTCATATTCCCTTCATATCCCCCACCACACCTTACCTCCTCCTCCTCCTCCTTCTCCTCCTCCTCAACATAGTAAACTTTGAGCAAGTTCCTTCTAATGTACAGTAATTACAAAATCTCGATTCGGAAGGACGTCGCTAGGGGCCTGACATCGCTTGCCAGGTAGTAGTGTTAGTGACAGTAGTAATAGGCTAGACTAATCTAATTCCACGCATTTATTTATTTATTTTTACTTATATTGCATGGTTGGCCTTCCTCTCCTGCCAGTCGTGGCTGGTGGGAGAATCCCTCACCCTTACTATCCTGTATCCTTCATCCCAGATTAGATAGTGTAGTCTAGTTTATCACAAACAGCCTCGTAAGGGCCAGTAGGCCTGTTGCTGTTTGTTCTTCCTATGTGTTCCTATGTGTTCCTATGTGTTCAATGCTGTGTTTCTCGCACCTCAACAAGATCCTTTCCTATTTAACTCCAAGAATGTTTGTTTCCACACAGTTTGCTTTGAGAGCTGAACAACAAACATTACAATTTCAAGGACATTCATATTATCTTCCAACATTAACAGTGCTTGCAAGAAATTTTGGTTTAGTTGAATAATAATAATAATAAATAATAATAATAATAATAATAATAATAATAATAATAATAATAATAATAATAATAATAATAATAATAATAATAATAATGTGAGAGCATAGCGGTGCGGCGAGTGTTGTTCTATAACGAGTATTATCCAATCACGTGACCAGGTAGAGCTGGGTGGCAATCCTCCTTGACAGGGACGCCGCTGCCGGGCTGACGAGGTTCCGTTTACACTGGTGGCGAATAATAGTGAAATGGTTGCGTGTTCATGGCGGATACAATATAATGAACGAGGATTACATAGCATTCATAATGTACCATCATCCCGGCCGTTTGGCGAGCCGAGGACACAGCTGTGATGGTGCACAATGCATAGTAACACCGCCCAGTGACAGTTGCAGCAAGTTGTAAAAAGCGTCACGCATTAAGACACGTGTCAGTAGGGTGGGAGTAACGACCAAGTAGGACACATCTGCACCTGTCAGAGACCACCAACACGTGTATATAGTGGTGGTGTGACTCAGGTACGTTTGTCATGTCATTCACACATCTGTGGCAACATCTGGTGGGCAGAGGGTGACGAGCTGACGTATTTGGTACCCGTTCACAGGCATACTAGGAAGAAAAATAATAATAATAATAATAATTATAATAATAATAATAATAAAAATAATAGTAATAACAATGATAATACAAATAATGATAATGATAACGATAATAATAAAAATGTGAAGTGGCTTATTATGGGGACGTTATGAGAAGAGCAGAGGGAGAATATAGATATGAAGGCTTGAGAGATTTCCAGTCCTGGCGCCCCGAAGACATGCACAACTGTTGATGCCAGACAGATATGTACAAATACTGGATCATGTCGTTGCGTCACACTTCCGCATACATTTTCTCACCCTGCTCAAAATCCCGTCCTGAACACATCTTGGGACTCAGGCGCCGGGTGTACAGATTATTAACTAATCTATGAAATTGATTGACGGAGACTAACTCAATCCTCGGGGTGAAGCGGGGCGGAAGAGTGCGCTTGATTATTTTTCGGCAAACTTATCCAGGTAGAAAACGAAGGAGCGCTTATGTGTATCGAGAAAGGGATGCGTTTTGGAAACCTGCGGCATCAACACCACTGCAAGTTTTTATTCAGGTGGCGAAGGTAAAACAAATTAATTCATTGCCTGTCAGTTGAAAGTCATTGTCACCTGCGGCAGCCAAACCATCACTCTATACACACACACGCACACACACACATACACACACACATACACACCACTGCAGAACAAAAGCCTCTCTTATCTTTGTACTCATCTGTGCCTCCTGTCTGTCTATTCCAGTTTACACCGGAGTCTTTAATGAACCTGTCTTGCCATTCTGCTCTCCGTCTGCCTCAGTTCCGCTTTCATTCACTGGGTCAACATTCTGTCAGCCTAACTGTCTGTCCTTCTGTTGTCACTTCAGCACACACACGCACACACACACACACACACACACACACACACACACACACACACATATACACACACACACACACACACACACACACACACACACACACACACACACACACACACACACACACACACACACACACACACACACACACACACACACACACACACACACACACACACACACACACACACACACACACACACACACACACACACAAACACACACGCACACGAAAAAAAGACATGTTCACTGTTATATAGTTGAACCAAATGTCTTTTATAAAGTCTGAACCGTTATTCATTAATCTTATTTTTGATGTACCGTTGATCATATTCTCCTCATTAATTTTCGAAGGTGAACCGTCATTGTTTTGATGCAGTAGAGTTACTGTTAGGCTTCAAGGTTTTAATTCATGCTTATAAATGTAAAATATGTTGATAGTTTGCTTTTCACTAACAAATAAAAAAAAAATATTATGACGTTATCTCATTTTACTAAACGATTCATGTCACGTCTGTCCTTGAATTTTGGTCTAAATAACTTCACTGTTAAATTTGTCAAACATTTGTAATTTACTCCCACCTAGATCCTTACGTCAATCCTGCACTAGTTACAATGGATGTAATCACGTGTTAATATTAATACATCCTGTCTAATGCTTTATGTGTAGAAATGATAGCCGTAAAATAAGTGTAAGCACATTTTCATCACACTAACACAACTTCAAATGGAATCAACACCATTTCGTAAGGAAGACACGAACAGTTTGGAAATAATATTGCTACATTATTGCTTATTTACATTACTTATATTGCCAAATTCAATCACCGGTCGTAATAAAAAAAAAATGAAAGTTCAGATTTGTTACCATTATTTTAAGTGATAATGTAAGAGACTTGCAAAATTATACTTGACGCAGATATGAAAATGAACATATCATTTTTTTCTTTGTTTTCGATGACATTTATACAGTCATTAGTGTTTCCTTTTGAATACACTCGAAGACAGATTACTAACTAACTAACTAACTAACTAACTACACACAAGAACCTTATCACACCTACTCTAAAATAAAAAAAACCCAGCAAAATCAACCCATGAACTCACAACCACCTGACTGAGGCCACGTAGGTGATGTTTGGCGGGAACACGGAATAACACATGAAGGAGTGATTGGTATTCATGAAGTGTTTGTCGGGGAGGAAAAAAAGGTCGTTTGTAAGTGGTCTTTGCTTGTGTCCTTCACCCTAGAGAGATGGATGGTTACTGCCATGCTGCACCTGGCTACCTGCTGGACGAGGAATGAGAGAGGGAGGAAGAATGAGAGGAAAAGATAGATAGATAGAGAGAAAGAGAAAAAACAGAAAAAGAGTGAAAAAAACTTGTATCCTGTCCATACATACATATACACACACACACACACACACACACACACACACACACACACACACGCACACACACACACACACACACACACACACACACACACACACACACACACACACACACACACACACACACACACATACACAAATAATACCTGTGAGGGACGATAACAGGTGGTAAAGGGATACGTATAAACACCAAAATAAGTATGTACTGCGTGTGTGTACCTGTGTTCCACTTGCCCTTAGTCACCCATGAGGTCAGGCTGATGGGACAACATGGCGATAAAAAAAAATTATTTAAAAAATTATAAAAAAGATAAAATATATATGAATCAGTAAAATTGTCAAACGAGAATGAAGCATAAACATGGAATCAATCACATATAAAATTCCTCTTTACTACATAAACTGCAACATTATGTTCCACTGTCCATAATATTGCTTTAAGTCAAAAGCAAGAGAGAAAAAGAGAGAGAAAAAAAAGAGAGCGAGAGAAAAAATAACTGCAGGAAAAGCTACACCTTCCCACATCCACCAAAGATCAGGTCATCGACACACAAACACACACACACACACACACACACACACACACACACACACACACACACACACACACACACACACACACACACACACACACACACACACACACACACACACAGACACACGCTTGCCTAGGAGTTACTAAAGATGAAAAGGAAGAGATATATAAATACACAGCCGGTTCACTATTTGGCATTTAACATTCACTACCCAACACCGGAGGCTGGACGGACATCCCAATGCTCACCAACACTCACCTCATCTCGTCTCACCAACTGCTTTCGTCTTGACGTCTGGCTGGAAAAAAATAAATAAAAATAATAAAAGCTAAGTAATGATAATAAATTCAGTCTTGATAATCTTTGATAATATATTTTTCTCTTTTTTTTCTTCTCTTTTTTTGTTTTTTCTCTCTCTTTATGTGTGTGTGTGTGTGTGTGTGTGTGTGTGTGTGTGTGTGTGTGTGTGTGTGTGTGTGTGTGTGTGTGTGTGTGTGTGTGTGTGTGTGTGTGTGTCAGGTAGTGTATTAAGCAATTAAGGCCCAACATGCGCGCAAACACACAGACAAACACACACACACACACACACACACACACACACACACACACACACACACACACACACACACACACACACACACACACACACACACACACACACATACACACAGAGAGTCACATACGTACAGATAAAAAAATAACAAATAATTTAACACAGGTGAGTGAGCAGGTAGGGCATCCATCCATGTGGTAGGCCGAGGGTGGAGGGAAGGAGGGTGGAGCGAGTGAAGGTGGAGTGAGTGAGTGAGGGTGATGGGCTCCTTTCTCCTCGTTGTCTGTCGCTCCGTGTCCACTTGTATACATGTGGGACAACTGCTCTGTCTCTCTATCTGACGGGGCATCGTATTCTTCACGACTCACCTGTCTGTCTACCTGTTAACTGATGGACTGTCTCGCTCCTCACCAGACAGGGCGCCGCCGCTCCTGTCTCACTCTACTGATCACATTCACCGTCGTCACTGGATGCTGAGATTTTCTATTAGTTGTTTTTTTGTGTAATGTTATTCTCCCCTTCCTTCCTTCCTTCCTTCCAATTTTCGTTATTCTTCACGAAAACTCTTACTTACTACAACTAAGGAAAAGGAACTCACGATAAGCGGGAGAGAGTTTGCGAAGCGTGAAGTCTTCTGAGTTATACTGGTGTTGCAAACTGCGAAAAAAAACTTCTTGAAATTTACGACTCTGAGATAATTGATGGCGAGGCGTCGAGGGACCTCTGGTAATCACTTTATAGTCAGGGAGTTTCACCCACTGTTAATATGAAGACACAAAGAATAGGATGCATTTTCGAAGGTTGCCACTTTATCAAGATCAAGATTTACACTGAATGCCGTCTGTCATTGATCAAAATCCACAAGACCACGCACAGTTAATTTTTATTTTCATATTTTCTTTCACTATCCTCTTCCTGCTGGAGTTATGTCGTGATCAGACGCGTGAACCACTGAAAATGTGTCGAGGATTTCGGAGGAAAGTGTCTGATTGCTGATTTAAGTATAGGCTGCAGCAAGGCGGAGAAAATGCCCGATACTTTGCAACGCTGTTTACTTTGATTCAGCGGGACGGAGTGTCCGCCGAGCCCCACCCAGTCCTCTCTCACACCACTTGACACACCTGTTCATTCTGCGGCGATCCAGTGCGGCACAAACTCATACAAGGCACGAAGGTAAATATATAATAATACGCACACGAAAAAAATGTACATAAAAAAATTAAAAAAGCAAATAAAGACTAAGCAATGCGGATGTTGGGAGAGTAAAGACATTTAATTTCCTTGGTTTGGATTCAGACAAGGAATTATAACTTTATATTTTCCCTGACTCTGCCGTCTCCTTGAAGACAACCTAATGGACAGTAAATATATAAAATTGATACAGACAAGCATAATAAGATCAACATCAAGCAGAGTCATGCAATAAGAAAAAAGTACTTTATAAAGGTTATACATACTCCCATGAAAGAAAAAAAGTTCCCATAACTTTGCGTGTTAAACAAGCACAAAAAGACTATATATTTATAAGTCCATTTCGTGGTGGTCACTCACGCGCCGCTGCCCTTCAGGCACCAGCGGCATGGAGAGGGAACATCAGCCTGTTCATGCCGTTCACCTCCAGCACCGACGTTTAAAAAAATGAGTTTGCAGGCCGCTGGTTCCTTATGGCGGGCCAGGGCGTCACGCGTCCAACGAGGCCCTCAGGGAAGGCATCAGTCAGCCACCCTCAGCCTCAGGAAGACTGGCTGGCAGCGACCTGGCCGTCAAGTGTTGAAAAGTCATGCTGACCCCATAGCTCTCGCACCGGAGTTATTGGGAGACACACAAAAAGAGACTTTATGTGGTCGTTAACATGCAGGACCTTACGAGTAATGACCCGCCGCGGCCAAGCAGAACGGACCACGCCGCCGTCGTCACTCGAGCAGCCACCGAGATCGAGCAAGCTTTCTCCATCAAGGAATCAGTTGGCGAGTTTTTGCCGAGCACTCACCCGCACGCTTATTAGAGTGCAGCTGCCAGCATTAAGGCCACAGACGTAAGCTCAGCCGACCATTACAAGTGAGCTGGTACGATGGTTATTTTAGAGCCACTGACAAGGCACTCAAAGAAAACGTAAAGACAAGATAGTCCTGCCAAGCGACTCTCTCTCTCTCTCTCTCTCCCTCTCTTCTCAAGGAAAGACAATTCAGGAAATATTCCATATAATTATGAGGCGCTTAACGCTTCCATAAACTATCCAGGACTCGACCCCTTCAAGGCTGTGCGTGATAGGTCGAGAGAGGAGTATCAAATATATATATATATACAAGCAGCCCACATAGACTTCTTGCTCGCCCACGTCAGATATTGCTTTAAAATATATCTGGGGTGTGTACAAATAGAATAAAATGATGGTTAGTACGAAATTTACTCACTCTTCTCCTGTGAAAAACAAAAGTAATAATAATACATAGGCAAGGAAGACAGACTACTCGCGGAACATCCTAAAAGGTCAACGAAAATACTGTTACCCAGAGTATATAATTTATGACCCGCTCACTCACTCTCCTCTGGCCGCGATCTGCATGCACACAATAACTTAATAAATAGAATCAACAAAACGCAAATAATAATAAATAGGGACACCAGGAAAATAAAAACATAATAAAGCTTCGTCTTTCTGACACGAGGGTTGCCGTAAACTGGAGGATTTCTCTCGGACTCAAAGATAACGAAGTGTAAGGAAAAGTCATCGCTCCGCCTGCCCTTCCTGCCTTCCTTCCTATGTTCCCTTGTGAGCTGAGTAGGTGTTGAGGGTTGAAGCGAAGATACAATTGAAAATGTGTTTGTATTTCTTTCTTTCTTTCTTTTTTTTCTCTCTCTCTCTCTCTCTCTCTCTCTCTCTCTCTCTCTCTCTCTCTCTCTCTCTCTCTCTCTCTCTCTCTCTCTCTCTCTCTCTCTCTCTCTCTCTCTCTCTCTCTCTCTCTCTCTCTCTCTCTCTCTCTCTCTCTCTCTCTCTCTCTCTCTCTCTCAATTACCTCTACCTTTACGCACGTAATCCATTGGTGTGTTTTACGTGCCGCACGTGTGCCCGGCCCTGAGGGTGGCCTAGACAGGCTCTCGGTTGCTAAAGAAACAAAGCTGCTAACCCATCCGGACTATCAATTGAACGGATTACACGTTCAAGTGATTTTCAATAATTCCGCTTCAGTCATTACACAGATTCATCCAGTCACCTCCATCCCCAGATAATCTACAGACGCAACCACTGGAAGAAGAAGAATAAACTAAGGATATTCATAATGTTGTAAGTTATTGTTACCCTCAGTTCGCCTAAGTGACGTGTTTTACGCCTCAAGAAGTGTATCAATGTACAGTGGTACAATATTTTTCATCAATCGGGATCCATGGTGGTCGAGGGCGTGGTTTTTCCTGCCGCTGAGCCTCGAGCAGGACTGAAGTGGTGATCTAACTAAGTCAGCGAGTGCCTGCCAAGGGGAAGCAACCTTGTGGAGGACCCGCCAAACGAGCGGTCGTCCTTTTCTCTCGCTCCTTTTGGTGACTGGGTGAGACATAACGTATGGGGACTGACAGCTCGAGGGATAAACTGGATAATATTATAATCACCAAGGAAATGACGACCTTGACGTCTCCACGACCACATAGTCACTGCTTCCTTCTAAATCCTGTCTCCTCACCCCTCCCTCTCCCCTCCCCCCTCCTACGATGGCACTGCAAGGCTCCCCCGGCAATGCAACGCTCGATGGGTTATGTGGTGTGAGAAAATTTCCTTTGTGATGAACAGGCCCAGGAGAAAGAGAAAGAGAGAGAGAAAGAGAAAGAGAGAGAGAGAGAGAGAGAGAGAGAGAGAGAGAGAGAGAGAGAGAGAGAGAGAGAGAGAGAGAGAGAGAGAGAGAGAGAGAGAGAGAGAGAGAGAAGAAGCGAGTCGTAGGTGAACGGGGTCTGGCATGAACCTCAATGACAGCGGAGGTGAGAGTTCGGGATGGAAATTTTCACCTCACTCGTCACTGCCTCCTGAGTAAGCCGCGTGAAGCCCCTCCCTCGACAAGGTAATGGGCGAGATGGATGGCGCGGGCGGGGTGAGGCTCGGTAGGGAGGGGGCTTTAGGAGGGAACGAGGTAAGGGAACGGCGTAGTAGTGCTGAGGCTACGAGGCACACAACAGGGAGAAAGGGAGAGAGGGAGAAAGGGTGTTGATAGGGTGAAGGGTGGAAAGGGTGTTGTTACTCGTATAGGGTGGAGTCAGAAGGGAGGTGGTGGCTAAGGCGGCCCGTTAGTGTGTGTTTCCTATGTATGTAAAGTATCATTGAGTGAGTGAGGTGTGTGTTGTTCCAGTCACTACCACCACCACCACCACCACCACCACCACTACTACCACCACCACCACCACTGCCACCAAGGAGTTATATAGTTTTGTTTATGTTCAATTTACTATTTATTATCTTTTTTTGTTTTGAATGTGTTTACTGATCGACTTATTGATATTTATACAGTGACTTCATCAGCCATTCCTGACTGTTACCGTTGTTGTTGCTGTTGTTTCTGGTGGTGGTGGTGGTGGTGGTGGTGGTGGTGGTGGTGGTGGTGGTGGTGGTGGTGGTGGTGGTGGTGGTGGTGGTGGTGGTCACACAAGGCCAAAGCCACAATTTAAACAACAGAACCTTCACAATCAGAGAGAGAGAGAAAGAAAAAAAAAATGACAGACTGACTCTAATACATTATAAGACTTGCAAAAAATAAATCTTATAAATAACTGAATGAATTTATATATGATAAGAAAAAATGATACTTTAGAGGAGCGCAGCCCGTCCCATTTTAGCCCATTCTAACCTATCCTAAGCTATCCTATCCTATCCTATCCTATCCTAACCCATTCCAACCCAACCCAACCCATCCCAACACAGCCTTGCTCAGCCCATCCCATCCCATCTCCGCCTAACCTAACCACGTCCATCCCAGTTCAACACATCCCATCTCATACTATCCCATCCTAACCTAGTCTATCCCATCCCAAAGCATCCCACCCAAGAGTAGACCAGCTCATCCCTTTCCACCCCATCCCATCCCATCCCATCCCATCCCATCCCATCCCTCCCCCGCAGCCACCGGACGTGAGGGAAGGCCACTGGGCACATCCTCTAATTACAGAGGAGCACATCGTATTTAACTAGAGGCAATTAGAACACTTGCAATGCGCCAACTCCCGCTGCCAACTTTAGAGATACAACAGATAGTCTTAGTGATCAGCCCATGATAGCCGAGTTAGCACTCCATGATTACCGCGGCTAATAACTAATGATGAAAATACTGGAACACTGGGCCCCTTAAGATGACTGTAAATTCTTTGTTATTGTTGAGCGAAGGCATTAAGGTCTGAACAAAAGGTCGTTAGCGGATCATTAAGGTGCAGCATGCAGGTCCGCCCACCCTCGCCCACCCTCGCCCACCCTCACCCACCCTCGCCCACCCTGCCACACCCCATCCCCATCCACCCCGCCCCTGTCCCGCTGCTTCCACTCATCCAGGTTGTAGTGGAGCATATCATCGTTTATCTATGACTGTTACCAAAAGTTTCAATTTCCATTTTGAATTCACTTTTTCGTGGATCCTAACCCAAGCTGGCGATCACAACACGAAAACACGAAGGTGGTCTGACGCAGGTGTTTCTCTGGGGGTACAGTGGAGTGGGGCGTTGGGGGCTCTCGGTGGAGTAAAGCTTGCAGAGGTGACGGCTGGTAGGAGTGGAGGAGGGGATGAGAGGGAAAAACCTGAAGAGGAAGAGGAAGTGTGTATGAACTTAGTGGAAGGTAGGTAGGTCAAGCGATGGACTAACAACAGGGTTTGAGGAGAGGAGATGCTGGGAGGGACGAAGAGAGGAACTGAAAGCGTTGAAAGAAAGGGTACCAGCTGACAGGAAGGGAGAGTTGGTGTGTCCATTGGTTTCTTATACTGTATCTGGAGTAATCAGTATTCCATGTCCTTCGCTGAGTCTATATATGGACACAGCGTCTCGTACACGATGCATTATATAGTACCAAAGTTTTCAATTATCTGAGCTATGCAAGGCTGCAATCGAGGACGTGGAAACTACAACATTATTCCATCTCAGGCAGTACGTATTTGTAGTTCAAGAACGTAAGGTGATAAAAATACTTGGTGAATTAAAATAAGTATATGACACAGTTTCTTATTATCAAGTGTCAATCATTTCCAGTAGTGGCAATTCCAAGGCTCTGATAAGCAGCTTTGCGGCTTACAATTAACTCAATTATGTGGTGACTCATATTTGCTGACTCTCTAACCATGTCGCCACAAAGACAGAGAGAGACTCTTTGAGGTCATCACACATTTCATTAGTGAGATAAACATGAGGGAGCAGTAAGTGGTCCAACACTTGGTCACCTCATTCCCGACACAACCACACACAACGACACTCCATGTTATTCAGAATGATGCATAACTATTATGTTTTCACTCGAGAGAAGTCTCCAGGAATAAACAAAGTTCTTATCTGAGAAAGAAACATTACTACAACGAATCAAAGAGACTGAAAGTTGCCTAAATCACAGGTGGCGCTTCCCCAACGACTAGTATGAGACTGTAAGGCATCAAGGATCCTCAGGGGCTGCCGGCAACTAAGGTCTTGCATGTATAGCCACACGCCCTAGGAGGCCTTACTTGTGTTAGGTGTATAACTATCACGTCTTACCGGCTGCAAATACACTTAAGGACATCCTGCACTGCTTCACCCCACCTGGCCCTTGAGCACAGGACAGACAGATCCCCTCGAGACCCAGCCAGACTCTCGACACCCAACACCCTGGCGCGGGCGGCCGCCTGCACGCCCCGTGAGCACACTCTCGGCCAGGGGTGTTAAGGGCCTTTTGTGCTTGGGATTATACCAGTTTCTGGCTCCGCGATGTCGTATCAGACCAGCGCAAAAACCCGTAATGGCACATTGTGCACCAAGT
>JAXIVD010006973.1:2500-21868 GCA_036785275.1 Cancer borealis | reverse complement strand
AGACGTACGCGCGTGTGTGTGTGTGTGTGTGTGTGTGTGTGTGTGTGTGTGTGTGTGTGTGTGTGTGTGTGTGTGTGTGTGTGTGTGTTCTGACGTGCATGAATAAAACTACCATTGCATTGAATGATGGAATAAGGATGAGGATTTTTTTGTGTACGTCTTTGTATTGTCCCTTAACCAGTACCCTTTTCATGTATAAAAAAAAAAAGAAAAAAAAGTCGAAATCGAAAATCTACCACCACCACCACCACCACCATAGTTTTCCTCTCTTCTACAGGATGGATGTAACACTAGCACAGCGCAGTGGGTGGACGGCTTGCCACCTCTCTACATCGTGACCCCAACATACCCGAGGGCAGAACAGATCCCTGAGTTGACCCGCACTGCCCAGACTCTGCTCAATGTACCTAACCTAGTGTGGCTTGTGAGTGAAGATGCTGAGACGCCATCACCTGCTGTCATTAACTACCTGAAAGAGTCCTCTCTCAACTCTGTATACCTGAGAGGTGAGATGGAATTTATATAACTTCATTTATAACTTAATGACTTCATTCATAACTTCACTCCTAGCTGTAAGGAGTCAGTTGTCTAGTTACGGGTCAGTTAGGTTCAGTTCAGGCTGCTTTACTACCTAAATTAACATTAATATAATTTCATTCATAACTTCATTCCTAACTGTAAGGAGTCAGTGGTCTAGTTAAGTTCAGTTCAGTTACATTACCTTCTATAAATGTTCTCTTTCCCTCAGCAGCACAAAAGTTACATTACCTTGTCTAGATGTAAAAATAAAAAATAAAATAAAATAAAGTTCTGTTTTTCTCAACAGCACAAAAGTTATATTACTTTATCTTAATGTTCTGTTTGTGTTGGCAGTACAAATGCCGTCCAAGTATCTGAAGGCGAAGAACAAGCCTCGCGGTGTGGCCAACAGGATGGCCGGCCTAAACTGGGTGCGGAAGAATGCTAGGAAAGGTGTCTTATACTTTGCTGACGACGACAATACTTATGACATCCGCATCTTTGAACAGGTAATAAGGTTGTATGGTCTTAGTCTTAGTCTTAGTCTTAGTTTGTACGAGAGAGAAGGAGAGATGAATACACTATTAACATAAATTTATCAGCTCCTTCCTTGCTTGAAAATCTCTTTCCTTGACTCTAGTAAAGTCAGTTAACTAAGATAGTATAAGCCATTCATTCCTAACAAAATTAGTAAAGCATATGCATGTGTGTGTGTGTCACCGCCCACTGGGGTGTCAGGTTCTTTTAAGCCGACCAAGAACAGAAGTGTAGTTAAAACACCAAGTAAACTTTTAACAATTTTAGTTAACACCTTAGTATTACAAATAAACACTTGAATAAGTAACAGCTACCTTTTGGTAGGTAAGGACCATTAACAACCCCTCAACATACAACCATTCACTACCACGTACTCACACCCACACACACACATCCCCACACCACACACACACACACACACACACACACACACACACACACACACACACACACACACACACACACACACACACACACACACACACACACACACACAGGTAACCGTAAGCATGCAGTAGCCAAGTACAAACAAACAAAAAAATAAATAAATAAACAACTGGTAGTTTGCCCGTTACCTCGTAACGTGCATTAAACATTCATCCACTAGTGAACCCTGACAGTCTGTGTGTGTGTGTGTGTGTGTGTGTGTGTGTGTGTGTGTGTGTGTGTGTGTGTGTGTGTGTGTGTGTGTGTGTGTGTGTGTGTGTAAAGAAAGAATGAAACTTTAATTAATCTATACATGCATTTTAGGAACAGTTTTATGGCATACATATATAAAAACTTTAGACCTAACGGCAGAATTTTAATACTATCTATCCTCTCTGTGTTTTAGATGCGCTGGACAAAGAGAGTTTCAATGTTTCCCGTTGGACTGGTCACCAAACTGGGCGTATCCACTCCCATTGTACGCGATGGAAAGGTAGTTGGGTTCTATGATGGCTGGATAGCAAATAGAAAGTTCCCAGTAGACATGGCTGGCTTTGCTGTGTCTGTTCCCTTCCTGTTAAGCCGTCCTAATGCCTCTATGCCCTTCGTAGTGGGTTATGAAGAAGACGGATTCATTAAAAGTTTGGGCATTACCTCAGCAGAAATTGAACCACTCGCTTTCAACTGTACCAAAGTGAGTGAGTGTGTGTGTGTGTGTGTGTGTGTGTGTGTGTGTGTGTGTGTGTGTGTGTGTGTGTGTGTGTGTGTGTGTGTATGTGTGTGTGTGCCTAGAAATAAAAAAGAATCGCAGTATAAAGGTGATATTAACTATTAATCTTGCTCACTTTTTGTCAATCCCATACTCCTCCTCCTCCTCCTCCTCCTCCTCCTCCTCTAGAGTATGTTGCTGTCTGTGTTCCTTGTATAACTAACACCTAATTTATACCTGAAAACAAGCCTCATACAGACTCTATATCCCCTGACCTAACGTTCTGCAGATCTGGGTGTGGCATACGCAGACCAAGAAGAACGCAGCGGCACAGCCCGTCACGCAGACCAACGTAACGGTCGGCTCCAATCTGGACGTCATTAAAGATATGCTCTGGAAGGATGCCGGGAAAGAAATGGAAAAGTCAGCTAAGAAAAAAAGCTGAGGATTATTATTGTATGGGATGGATGGAAGGATGGAAGGAAGGAAGGGGTGAGAATGGATGTTTGAATGTTTGTTTGTGTGTGTGTGTGTGTGTGTGTGTGTGTGACTTTTTATACTGTGTACGTATGATTGTATGTATGTAGATATGTATGGAAGGAAGGAAGGAAGAGATAGCATTATTATCTTGTGATATAGAAACACACACACACACACTGTTGCCAATACCAGTGATTGATTCATATGCTTCCAAAATAGTGTTAAGTTAGGTTAAGTTAGGCAGGACTGCAGCATTACAGTGTCAAGGGTGGTCACTGCTGTGCTATTTTAAAGTGTTCCACATCTTCCATAGCTGTGGTGCGATGCTGTGGTAGAAGCCATATGGTGGGAGAAGTAGCGATCTGCTGTGGATTTTTTTTTTTTTTTTTTTTTTTTTTTTTTTTTTTTTTTTTATCCTAATCCTCAGTATTATTATTATGATCAATATTATTATTATTATTATTATTATTATTATTATTATTATTATCATTATTATTGTTTGTTTATTTGTGTTATTTCATTTGTTTGATTTGGTTGGATTTAATTTAATTTAATTTTATTTACCTATTGCTATATATTAATATTTTCATTTTATTTATTTAAAGATTTTTTTAATTATCATTAGAGGTAATTGTGATTTTAATGTTGAAGTGATTTATTATATATAACTTTTTTTTACATTGCATTATTTCTTCCTTAATTCTCTATCTATCTATACATTCTACATTGATTTTTTATACATTCTACATGATTATATAGGTTTTAATCCGTGTATAACCTTATTTTTATTATTTGTTATTATTATTATCTTATTATTATTTTTTATTGATTTATTGAATTCAGACTTCCCATTATAATTACATGACTTCTTTCCTCAATGTTATTATTATTATTATTATTATTATTATTATTATTATCATTATTATTATTATTGTTATTATTATTATTATTTTATTAAACTGAGAGGAACTGTTTTTGTATTGTATTATATTGTATTACCTTTCAACAAAGTGGTTTTAATTAAGTTACAATTTAATGTGACTTAATTGACACCAAATAATTAATACAATAGGTGATTATTATTATTTTTTTTATTATTATTATTATTTTCATTATTATTTCATTGATTTATTGAACTCAAACTTCCCAATCATTGAAGGGAGTGGAAGGTTATATTGATAAAGTTGTATTTTCTTCTAACCTCAAAGTGTCATTATACAATACCTGTGTCTCTCTCTCTCTCTCTCTCTCTCTCTCTCTCTCTCTCTCTCTCTCTCTCTCTCTCTCTCTCTCTCTCTCTCTCTCTCTCTCTCTCTCTCTCTCTCTCTCTCTCTCTCTCTCTTCAATAGTACCTGAATTTAATGTTTCTCTATATTAATATTTCTTCTGTATTCTGTCCATAGTGTCTGCATGACATTTCACAGTGACACTATTTCATCATCATCATCATTAATACTCACGCAAGAAAGCAAATGAATGCTCGGATTGAGCAGGAAAATAATAATGTCAGCGGCCACGTCAAAGTCCTCTCTCCTCACTCTCGCTTTCTCTGCTTTGCTTTGAGTGATATTTAAAGACACTTGGGGTCACGCGATTTCCCTTTAAATTCATTGAACTTTAAATTTTGACACTTCATCGGAGGGTTTAAATTCCCAATAGCTCTTTAACTTGACTCCCGCGCAGAGTGACGACGTTTCAAGAGCCACGCTTGTGATCGTGCGACTCTCTCTCTCTCTCTCTCTCTCTCTCTCTCTCTCACAGAAATCCCGTTGAGGAAATGGGACATGCTGGATATCCCGTGTATGTATGTGTGTGAGTGATATGTGTGTTATGCATCAACATTACTGCCCTATGCATTAATGAAAAATAAATGAATAATAAAAATCCCTTAGCTGCTGACAACACAAAGAGCAAGACTGTCTCATGACTCATGTTTGTTATTGTTATTGTGTAGAGTGAAAAGCCGGTCGGCTGTGTGTTTTCTCTCTCTCTCTCTCACACACACACACACACACACTCACGTATTTCAACATGAGTCCTGCGTTACTAAGAGTTCCTGTGTTTAATGTAAGTATATAATTAAGTAAATATACATACTGGGTGACCAGTATTAACTAGTACTACTTGTGTTGCCTCGGACACCACCAGCCGGACCACCAACACCACCACCTGTGTTTACTTTCCCAGTACAGTAGCACCGATGTTTCTTATTTGATCATAGTTTCCTCCTTCTCTTTTACTGTCCTGTCCACGTCCCGCTATGGTAGGGCTTTAAATCACAATCCAAGGACATAAAATTGGCAGGAAAAAACAAAAAGTGTATATGTGGATCCTAAACAGAGCCCGAGTAGGCATGTCCTCCCCCTCTGACAGTCAGTCTCATCCCCCTCTAGTTTCTTCTTAAAAGCATGCACAGTCCTAGCCTTCACAACTTCCTCGCTGAGCTCGCGTGTGTGTGTGTGTGTGTGTGTGTGTGTGTGTGTGTGTTGCAGGTGAAGTTCTTATTTATTTTTATATTTATCTATTTATTTTTATTCTTTTTAATATTTTTTAATGAATGTCGTATAAATATATTCCTTAAGAAAGAAGTAAGAGCCCAATCCAAAGCAAGTTCCTTATCTGCAATACACAAAAAAGACTAAATAAAGTATATATCATTATCATTATTATTGTTATTATTGTTATTATTATTGTTATTATTATTATTATTGTTATTATTATTGATATTATTATTTCTTCCTCAGGTAAGGTTAGCCGCAGCATTCCACCTCAAACCTCCTCTATGGCAGGTTGACAAAGCTCTCCTCGCTAAGCTTAGGAAGAGAACTGGGTTTTCAATATCAAACTGCAAAAAAGCCTTGGAACTACATGCTAATAATGTGGAAACGGTAGGTTTGGGTATATTTAATCATGTTATTTTAAATGTTATATTATTTTGGTTTTGTATTATGTTATTATAAATGCTATATTATTTTGGTATTGAACTTTAACTCATGGAGATTAGAGTTAGGTTAGATTAGCCCTGCGGGGATAATATTGAAATCAACTTAGCGTTAGGTCAGCCACGGAGGGTTACAGTTAGGTTACATTATTCCTGTAGGGATAAATTTGGTTTCGTATATTTCATAATACAAACTATTATGCCGTTAGCATTGTAAAAGCATTATATCCTAACCAGAAATAAATAGTCAGTGTTTAAAAATTAGTAGGGTAACCTTAACACCACTTTAGCCCAAGAAGTATAATGTATGTTGTTTGTGCAGGCCGAGGCATGGCTACAGGCCGAGGCGCAGGCCCAAGGGTGGGAGAAGGCAACCAAACTAAGCGGACGCAAGACAGGTCAAGGTCTCATCGGCATCCACATAGAAGGTCAAAGTGGGGTCATGCTGGAGGTCAATTGTGAGACAGACTTTGTAGCGAGGAATGAAAAATTTACATCATTGGTCACACAAGTTACGAGGGAATTCTTCAAGCAGACAACCGCACGCCAGGCTCAGACCATGGGTGTGGTGAAGGTAATGGTGGTGGTGATGGTGGAGGTGGTGGAGATGGAGGTGGTGGTGGTGTGATTAATTTCCCTCCTTATTTCCGAGCAAGGAAGAAAATTTTCCCTTTCTTCCCTTCACCCTTTCTTCCCTTACATGTTGTTTACACTTCCAGGAATCGTTCTCAGAGGAGCAGCTTAAGGCAGTAGTATCCAGTGATGGCAAGACTCTAGGTGACAAATTGGCCCTTGCTATCGGCACTATTGGAGAGAACATGAGTCTTCCTCGAGCCACTAACATTACCGTGGACCACAACATAACACTTCTAGGCTACTGTCACCCTAGCACAGTGGACCAAGAAGCACCTCTAGGAAGATATGGATCTATCGTGGCCATCAAGAGCCACGGCCATCTCACAGACGTGGCCAAACAACTGTGTGTTCATGTGATTGGTGAGATTCTATTCTTCTGTACTGTACCTTGGGTTTGGCTTAGGTTAGGTAAAGTAATGTAAGGTAAGGTTAGGTTAGGAAGATTTGAATTGTCTATCTCAGTGTCTATTTTATTATTTATTGATGTGTTTTTTAGGCATCAATCTGGAAGGCATTGGAGATGAAAGTAGTGTATTGTTTTAACTCTCTATCTTAGGCTCTGTTGTATTATATCTATTATATATAGTAATGTGTTTTTAGGCATGAATCCAAGTGGAATTGGAGAGGAAAGTGACCCCAAGGCTGACAACCCGGACGATGAAACACTCTTAGTACATCAAGAGTTCCTGAGTAACCCAACAGTGACAGTAGGTGAAGTACTGCATCAGGAGGGTATCAAAGTGGTGGACTTTGTACGCTATGAAGCTGGAGAGTGTAAGGATGTAACGGGATAGGGGTTAATGTGTGGACGTGGGTGGGTGTGTGTGTGTGGGGTTAGCGAAATTGTGAGGCAGTGTGTGTGCATGTCTTTCTGTGTGTATGTGTAGTAGTAGTAATAGTAGTGGTAGTAGTGGTTAGGGATCAGTGTGTGTGTGTAGGTGATGAAAGTCTAACACACATGGTTGTAGTATTAATAAAACGAGTAGTAGACTGGTGTGTGTATTAACAGGGGTGTGTATGTGTGTATATGTGTGTATGTGTGAGTGTGAGTGGAGAGGGTGAAAGTATGAGTATAAGGTATGGGATAATTTCATTGTCTTGTATGTTAAAAAAAATAAATAAAACCAAATGTAAATAAAGTGTTATCATAGCATATAAAATAAATTCTTGAATAGATATAATATAACTTTTATTAATTCCAACTAAGTAACAGAACAGTCCAGCCGGCAGCAGAAATAATATACCATCTGAGGTCAAGGGTTTGCAGAACCGAATGCTTTGAGGTTTCCGTAGACTTTAGAAGGTGGACTATCTGTAAGGTAAAGAAAAAGGAGTGAAGGAGTTTGTAACGAGGGAAGGAAGAAAGGGAAGGAGTGTGTAAGAAAGAAAAGAGAGAAGGAAGGGAGGAGGTAAGTAATATATATATATATATATATATATATATATATATATATATATATATATATATATATATATATGTATATATATATATATATATATATATATATATATATATATATATATATATATATATATATATATATATATGTATATGTATATATATATATATATATATATATATATATATATATATATATATATATATATATATATATATATATATATATATATATATATATATATATATATGTCAATGTCTTGGCCAGCTGGATAAGTGCAGGAGATAATTTGCCATGTGAGAGGGGCCTTACAGTCATATAATGAATAAATGCTTCTAACACGCCACAACTTTCAAGCTGAGCGCGTGTTTAGTACAGAGATTGGCACCAGCTGGCACCACCTCCCAGACCCTAAGTGCCATCTAGGGAGCACCTGCTACTGGAAACATGCAGGCCAGGATTTGTCTATGTCAAGTACACAGTGACGTACTACCCCTTTCACAATGTCAATATTGATGTAGAACTAGAATTTTTTTTCTGTCATCCCTCCATTACCGGCGAAAAACATGTTATGTTACCACTTTCAATATCCCATGTGTGAGTATCAGTGACACCATTGCATTATTTCAAGATGACTTGGTAGAGTTAAATTAGATGATAAACTGAAATAGTTTGAGAACCACTGACTTAATCGCATCTAGAATAAACAGAAGAAAAGTGAAACGTCATAAGAATCACTCTGACTATATTCCCTTGAAACACGCTCTTATTAACATCTGCGAAGAAACACACAATGATGAAACTAAACTAAACTATTACTAATATAGAGATCGCTCGTGACATCAGCGTATTTTGCGGGAGAATCATGCCGCAATATTGGAGTACAACGCTCATGTTACTGTGATGTTATTTTGTGGGGAACTAATCAACCAATGGCTATTTTAAGTTGCCTTTTCATATCCCACCTATTCATATAGTGCAGAATTCAAGTTATTAGGCCTGCTGTTAATTCATGATTTTTCTTAATGAAAATAAGTATTGATTTTCTCTTTATCAAGCCACAAACTAAACCAAAACATATTACAAACCACTAAAAACCATGAGAATATAAACACACACTTATATTGACACTACACATGACTTCCTTAATAAACCTTTGAACTGCCTTAAATAACAGGTATAGGTGCTGATCAAGAATATTTGGTGCCGAAGGTAAGATTGTCTACTTGGAAATAAACAAAACACGTGTGAACGCTGCAAAATAATGGTACGTGGCAACATTTTAGCTTATTTCTCTTTCATTACTGGATGTTAGGCGTCATTAATAGCCTCAATTAAGTGTTAGAAGCGTAATGGTTCTATAGGAAGGTTTAATAATTAGTTATAATGTATTTAAAGGGTAATTAATGGTGTTATATCTGGTCCTATCATTATCTACGTCGTTTGCGGAATATATTTTTTATTTCGGTAAAATTTTACATCTACACCAGAATGCACCTGTGTATAAATAACACACTATTTGGATAGATTTTGATCCATTTTGAATGATTTTGACATTCATTTTCGTCGCAAATTAATACATAAGATATCCGTAGCACCCCAACAAGCCTGGGGACCTGTGGGAATGCGGTTCTTGGCTTGGGAAGACGAAATACAATGATCTACGTTAAGAATACTGTGCTAGAATCACTAACATAACCTATTAATGACCTATTGATGAACGCACAATGCACTGACGGTCACAAAATCTGGCGTGTGGCTACGAAAAATATGGCGTCTGCACCTCGCCCAACCCCCGATTTTTGGTTATCGAAAACATTCGATATTTTCTAAATTAACATAACATAACAAAACCTAAATCAAACAAACCTTAACCTATATTGACAAATAACAACTTTGTTCAAACCAAACTAAACTTTACCTTGTACCGAAGAAAACATTTTGATGTGTTTTCAAATGTAATTATATAGTATTTGAGTCAATTTGGTTGTTGAGACGTCACTGGTTGTAAAAAAATAATAATAACCATAATATAACCACAATAATATTAAAACCGGATCCTCACCATGTTGTTGTTGTGATAATTCATTTAAATTGTTATCTTGAGTTAGAATTCCTTGAAATATATATAAATAGGAAGAGAAAGTTGAGGAAAATGGATAAATAATTATAAATAACTTTTTTTTTCTCTCACCTCAGGGCAAGAAGGGTCGCAGGTTTTTAGACAAGCGGCGCGATGTCCTCCACACATTCAAGGTGGTGTCAAGGAGCCAACGTGATCCCCTTGTGGCTGACCCCGAGGCACCTCAAGGAGTTCTTCACCCCATGGAGGATAAGGATAAGGTCAGCTCACATCCTACATCTAGTATAATCTAACTCCTACCTAACCTAACCTAACCCTAAACCCGAGCTAACCTAACCTTACATTACCTTACCTTATCTTACCTTACCTTACCTTACCTTACCTTACCTTACCTTACCTTACCTAACCTAATCTACACTTTAATTAACATCCTAGCATCCTTCAAACTGGTTCATTATAGCTTGTTATTGCCTATTGAAGATGTACAACTTTAATTCATATGCTCTTTCACGTTTCTGTGAAATTTTTATGTGAATTATTTGTTTTATTTTTTGGTCCGGACATGTCGACAAAAATTTACGTCAAAACCATTGAACGCCATTTTACTGCAAAATTATTAGTCCTAGAGCAAATATGTATAGAGATAAATTCATCCATGTCACACAGACAGCCTCGTTAGGTCCAGTAGTACTATTAGTGTCTGTTGTTCCTTTGTACTCCTTTGTACTCCTCCTCCACAGACTGGTGAGAAGACTGAGTTAGAGAAGTATGGAGTGTTCTTTGATGATGACTATGATTACTTACAACACTTGAGAGGAGTGAAGGAAGCTGTCAACTGGGATGAACAAGAACTGGAAGTGTACACCATACGACGCGAGGATCCACAGGTAACCTTATTCTACCTTATGTTACCTTATACTTACTCATACTTATTCATACTTATAATAATAATAATGATGATAGTAATGATAGTAATTAAGGTTTATTTATAAAAAAAAATTTGCAGCCCAAGAGGGGAAAATATTTATACTGTAAGGACGTACACAAAATGAATAATAATAACAATAATAATAATGAATAATAGTAATACCTAATAATTATATATAATACTTTATGTTTGAGTTTGTTAATTAATAATAAACGACAGTAAACAATAGTAATACCTAATTATTATACCTAATACTATGTGGGTTTGTTAATTAATGTTTTTATTAATTTTTATTTATTCATTTGATTAATTTTTTTTTTTTATAGGCGGGCAAGAAGGACTTAAGGAACAAGAAATTGGTCCTACCATCATCTGCGTTTGAGTCCTATTTAGAAGAGCCAATAGGCCTATTGAACAAGGCTGCCCCTCTTACTGGTGTGTGTGTGTGTGTGTGTGTGTGTGTGTGTGTGTGTGTGTGTGTGTGTCCAAATCTACTGTGTATTATCCAGTTTGCTTTTGAAATCATGAATATTTCTTGCATTAATTACTTCTGCATCAAGTTTATGTGTGTATGTATGTGTGTGTGTGTGTGTGTGTGTGTGTGTGTGTGTGTGTGTGTGTCCCTCATCCATGTGTCATCCGTCCTAGGTCCAAGGCCAGAATTAGACCCGGATGTGGTAGCCGGACTGGATGACGACGATATATTAAACGGCAATGCTGCGTGTGGACCCGAGGATGAGAATGCACTGCCCGACAACTTTGTGATGTTACTGAACTCTGAGTTGCCGATCCATCAGCTTGAAGACGACGCGGAATGGGAGGATTATGATGACGATGATGATGATGATGATGATGATGATGATGATGGGGAGATGGTAGATAATTGTCATTATCAACCTCATCTTCTGTCATCACTTGCTAAGCTGAGGTGAGTAATGAAATAGATTGTTATCTGTATGACTGACTGACTGTACACTATGTTAACTTACTAACTTATTAACTGACTAACTCACTTACCTTGCTAACTAACTTACTAACTAACTAAATAACTACTTTCCATCAGGACGACAAGGAGAAGAATTTTAGTAGTGATTCTAAAACTTAACCTTACCTAACTAAACCTAACTAGACCTAATTAACTCCTTCTCCTTCCTTCAGTTCATACAGGGAGAAGAATTTTAGTAGTGATTCTAAAACTGAACCTAACCTAAAACCTAACATTACCTAACTTGACCTAACTAACTCCTCCTCCTTCCTTCAGTTCATACAGGGAGAAAGGTCAGGATGAGGGATATGATGCAGACGAGGAGGAGAAGGATTTCAGTAGTGATTTTAATGACAGTGAAGATGATGAAAGAAGAGATGAATTAACAAGTCTTGAGCCACCAGCCTTCCCAAGACCATTGCAAGATGAGGATGAGACCAAATCACACTTCACTAATTACTCATTAACTTCATCTGTCCTGCCGAGGAAGGATCATTTAAATACTCTAGATGATTGCTTTGAAGAGAAGGTATGTGTGTGTGGGTGTGTGTACGTGTGTGTGTGTGTGTATGTAAGGTCATAGTCTATTTTTTTCATGCATAGATGTATATACATATATATTTCATTTATTATTTCTTTTATTACGTATTATTATTATTACCATTATTATCATTATTTGTATAAACTTACCTATCCTTCTACCCTTCCCTTCCCTTCCCTCCCCCTCCCATAACCCTGCCCCCTCTTCCTAACCTAACCTCCCTCCCCTAACCTCCCTAGTTCCTGCGTGAGTACAGGGAGGAGCAGGTAGGAGCCTTGGACGGGGAGGACATAGAAGGCTTTGTAGGGGAGGATTCACCTTTGTTCCGCCAAGCTTTACAACACTCTAAGAAACAGCTGCAAGAAGAAGTGTTAGATGACCAAGAAAGGATTATCAAATGGATCAAGGATATGCAGGACAGGAAGGGCAATAACGAGGAGGAGGATAAGGAGGAGGTAAGGAGGAGTGTGTGTGTGTGTGTGTGTGTGTGTGTATTGCAGGAGGAGGGAGAAAGGAGTGTGTTAGAAGTAAAAGCAGAAGGAGAAGAGAATGATGATAGAAGTATTAAAGAAAGAAGGAGAAGGAAGAGGAAGAGGAATAGGAGGAGGAGGAGGAGGAGGAGAAAACATGAAAAAAATATATATCACCAAAAAAAATGAATATCTTTGCAAAATGAACAGAGTATTAACCTAATTCTTTTCCTTTCCTTCCTTCCTTCCCTCCTCTTTCTCTCTCTCCCTTCCCTTTCCTTCCTCCCCCTTCACCCCCCTTCTCTATCCTTCCACCCTTCCCTCCCTCTCTCCATCCATACCTCCTTCCCTACCTATCTCCCTTACCTCCCATTCCTCTCCTTCCTTTCTCCTGTCTCCCTCTCTTCCTTCCCTTTCCCTCCTCCCTTACCATCTCTTCCTCCCCTCCCCTTCCCTTCCCTTCCCTACCCTTCCCCCATCCAGGTTGAGGTTGCAGATGAGGAAGGGAAGGAGAGATGGGATTGTGAGACTATTTTAACTATGAATTCAACTTTATACAACCATCCGCGGACAATTACTGATCCCCCGAAACGCAAGAAAATAGCTGTTGACCCGCTAACTGGCATCCCTTTAGAACATCGGATCAGTGGTTTGACCCGACGCAACCTGGCGCATCATGACAAGGCTGACCTCGCTGAGAGTAAGTTGACCTGACCTCTTAAGTAAGCTGAGTTGTGTGTGGTCGCTGTGATAGTGAATTATTCAGTTTTATATTATGTTTGACGCCTGAGAAATTAATTAGTGGGAGATTTTTTTTAGAATTATAATGTTTCTTTTTTATTCATTCATTCAGGATTTAATTTCAGGTTAAAAGAATGATGAATTAGCAGTGAATTTTGACTTTTTTTGAACTATAATATTTCATCCTTCCATCCATCCATCCTTCCATCCTTCCATTCATCCATCCTTCCATCCTTCCCCTCATCCGCTCATCCGTTCCTTCCGCCCTGACAGATGACATCCAGCCGGACACAAACACCCTCATCACTAGTATGTCCGCCATCTCCATCCGGCCGCCGGGGGAAACAACCGAAGAGAGAAGGTTTAGGAAGAAAGCTCTGAAAGAATTACGCAGAGTAAGTATTTATTTATTTATTTATTTATTTATTATTATTATTATTATTGTTATTATTATTATTATTATTATCTTGTTCTTCCGCAGGAGCGACGCATTGAGAAGAAGTTGAACCGAGCTGCGTTTAAAGGAGAGAAAAAGAGACAAGAAAAGATACTGATGAATAATAAGTATAACAACAAAATTTCACTCATGTAATAATAATAATGATGATGATGATGATGATGATGATGATGGGTTTAGTCATTGTTATTATTTATTATTTATTATTATTATTCAGGTATAACAAGAAAATATCACTCATGTAATAATAATAATAATAATAATAATAATAATGATAGTTCACTCATATTACTATTCTTCATTATTTATTATTTATTATTATTTATTATTACCACTACTACTACTACTACTACTACTACTACTACTACTACTATCATATCATAGTATTTATATTATTATTTCTCATATAATTAGTTGATAATAGTTGACAAAGTTACTTACAGAAGGAGAGAGAGAGAGAGAGAGAGAGAGAGAGAGAGAGAGAGAGAGAGAGAGAGAGAGAGAGAGAGAGAGAGAGAGAGAGAGAGAGAGAATATAATAGTTCAATTGATCGTAATTAATATTTGCACAATCAACAACTGGATTTAATTGGTTCACTGATTATGCATTGAATAATTCCATAATTCTTCACTGTTTCCAAGTTTAAAAGATAGATAGTTAGCTTTAAAACGAGTGCTGATTTCTGCAATGCTTTCAATCGCACGCACACACACACACACACACACACACACACACACACACACACACACACACACACACACACACACACACACACACACACACACACACACGTACACATACACTCACTCACCTTGCAATAGAAGGAAGATTTACATTAAGATTAAACTTGCATATAAACAAAAGGAAATAAAATAATATAAATGAATAAATAAATAAACATGAATATATATGATAATTAATATAAATCCTTTGTGTGTTTAAATGAAATCGAAGGATGATAAAGAATGATTTTATATTACATTGAAAACAGTAATAATAATAACAACATCAGTGATAATAATAGTAATAATATAATTAACTTACTGATTATAGTACTATTGTTATTAATATAATCTAAGTTAATATAGAGTGATATGAAAGCATTATAGACATAAATACACTTGTAATTCATTCATTCAAAAATAACTTGCCACTTTTAAACATGGACAGTGCACAGAAGAGATTATCACCACCAATAGTATTCTTAACATCCTTCTTTCCTTCCTCATATAATCTGCGCACACACAAGTATACTCTGATGATATATTGATCTGTATGTTATATTATCAACTGGACATTAAATTATCAACAAATACCATTGATTTCATTGTCTTTTCTCCCTGTATAGATCAAGAAAATTTGGATAATAAAGTTACGTTAAAAAAAAATAAATACTGAAATATGTATGATAACTAATGATTTTTGATTGATAATAATAATTCAATCATTTTTATCGACGAATAGACAGGACAGGACAGAACAGAACAGACAGACAGACAGGACAGAACAGACAGACAGGACAGAACAGAACAACAGACAGACAGGACAGAACAGAACAGACGAACAGACAGACAGGACAGACAGACAGACAGAACAGACAGACAGTCAGACAGGATAGCAGAGTTACTAGTGACAGCATAGATTAAAGCACCATTTCAATACTTTACATTTAAAACATCTGGTCACTTAACTCACATTATGCATTGACCATCACAGAATGTCAAGGGACGCTCACACACTTTGTCGTTGCATTCAATTCATAACCAGTCGTTGACGGGCTTGAAGGTACCAGACTTATTACTTTTTTTACGTTTTAAGCGTTGGTAATGATATGTTTTTGTTTTTCCCACTGACAACACTGCAGGACAGACAGACAGACAGACAGAACATAAGAACATAAGAAATGAGGAGACTGCAAGAGGCCAGTTAATGACCTACACGAGGCAGATAGACAGGTCAGGTCACCAGTGTGTTTATAGTCCTCGTCATGAACACTTGCACGGATGTTCGACTCGTCAATTACACTTAATTTCAACTCAAAACTTTGATTAAGGTAAGTTAGTAAGAATGGGTGTGTGTAGTGGGATTTAAACACCATGTAGGAGATTATTACGTGACTTAATTATGATTATTACGTTTTAGGATGGTTCTGGGGATATCTATAGTTCCGTTATATACCTAAGCTTATTATAATTTTCTCAAAGTGTCCCCAAGCAATTGTTAGCCTTAGGAAGAAGATAGGAGACGAGTAAGAGCTATATAGATTTATCCATAATATAAACTTGACTCAATAATTAGACATATAATAATTAGTCCAACACAAGTATTTTATTAAAAAAACAGCTAATCTAAACTGCTTATGTCGTTCAAATCTGTGTTTTCCCGTGAGAAGAGATCAGAGTCATATATTGCTTGCATAAAAAAACCATTATCCACCAATTCTGTGACCTAATGTTTGTTCAGACGGCAAACACACTCTCAGATGCAAGTGTGTAAGAGAAGCCTTTATGCCCATTCAATTATATATAAAAACTTAGCCTCCATAAGTAAAACATTTTTATTTGACAATTTGAATTGACTTTAATATAATACTTCCAAGGAAATATAAGGTTAATGGACTCTATTGAGGGATTATTGAATATATTAAAAGTTTTAGGAGTCATAAATATGGTTGATTTTCATGCTAGGAAGAGGTAGAAAGATTATCATCGGAAATCTAATTTTAAAACAAATAACATAAAAAACATGACATCAGATAACATGCCACATAGTTTACTCATATACATTATCACCATAAATAATGAAAACATAAATATAATAAATAGATATATCGTAATTGAATAGAAATTAATATAACAAGTGAGCCGTGTTAACGAATGATACGAAAACACTAGCAGTCCTCAGCTCCTCGACCATCCGACCCTCGCCATTTCCTCTCATTCTGTGAACTCGTTCGGAACGTCAAGCAATCTTCGTCTTATTTATACTAAAAACGCCTTCTACGATGGCGAAAACAATGGCTACTCAGTGTATAGTGGTAACAGTAGTCCTTGCAGCCATCATCACAGCCTCAGAAGGTAAGGGAAGGGTTAAATAAAGGTAGATATGTTAGAAGTTCAAACGTCAACATGGGTTTTCAAGGATGTCAACGCAGCTTAGAAGGAATTTTTGGTTTTGTTTATATATCATTTATTTGACGTTATTTCTTTGTGATTATTTGTTGTGCTCTGTTTTATGTGTATTTTGTTTTTGTTTGGGTATGAGAGAGAGAGAGAGAGAGAGAGAGAGAGAGAGAGAGAGAGAGAGAGAGAGAGAGAGAGAGAACGTGAAAGTTCCGTTTTACAAGGTCACATATCCTAATGTATATTTAATTATGTTTATATATTCACCACATGATATTAATACTACCAACTACATTATAAATTACTGAAATAAACTGTAAATATAACTATCTTAATGCGTTGAGGTGACATATAATAATTTAGAGTAAGATAATGATATTGATAAATTAGTAATGAGGCAATGCGTATCATCATTATTACTAAAGGAAGGGAAGGTAATGTCTGGTAATATTTCCCGCCTAAATTAATATAGAGTCTGAATAGATACGTCATGAAGAATTTCCCGTTAACCTAAGATTCAGAAAATTATATATAAAAATTAATACGTATTATAATGAGTATTAAAAGGAAAAGAAGGTTATGTCTGGTAATATTTTCCACCTAAATTAATGCAGTCAGAATAGATACATCATGAAGACTTCCTGTGAACTCAATCCTGAACAAGGCATGGCTTCATAAGTTGACCTTGGCACGTAACGGAATAGTCATGATGCGAGCAAAAAAACCTCTTCCTCCTCCAAGTGTTGCCACCTCAGCACATTAATCATGAGACGTAATATGTCCGTTATTTATTAGAAGCAGAATCATAACTGGGATTATATAAAGTGTAGGTCCTGGCATATCTGGAGTCCTAGGCGAGGACATACAAAGGTGCCCCCCCACTCCCACCCCCTCAGTGGATTTTATATAACAATACAACTCATGAAAATTGGTACCAAGAGGTTCTCGGTCATGCTGATCACGAATCTGGAATTAAATTGATTGTATTTTCTACAGGAAATTATGATCATTATTATCTTTTATTGCTATCTAGTTTGGCATTTTAGCTTTGATTTATATTTGTTTGAATTCATTTTTGTATATATGTCTACAGCTCCTATACCTCCAAGCGACATCAAATGATTATTATAAGTACTATTACCTATCATATTTTGTGCTTCATTTCAGCTAATTGTCCTTAATTAATCTACATATTTTTGAGTATGTTAAATAATACTGTACTGTCTATGCATTTTATTTATAATCTACAATCTATTAATGCATGATAATACAATTAGTAGTATTAAATGATACATAATATATTAACCTCACCTCACCTTACCTTACTGACCCTCCTCCTCCTCCTCCTCCTCCTCCTCCTCCTCCTCCTCCTCCTCCTCCTCCTCCTCCTCCTCCTCCTCCTCCTCTATTATCATCGTCATTAATATTATTTCTTCATTATTATCCTCATGATCAGGTATAGTGCGTCGTTGCTACTCCTGCCGCTCACGTGGAAAACTCGGAGACTGTAAGGATCCCGTCTCCTTCAATGCGACCAAGCTAATGAAAGGTGTGGAGGCGGTGCCGTGTGCGTCTGGATGGTGCTCTAAGATTATTGAAGGGAAGAAGGATGGCGAGGGTAAGTGTGTGTGTGTGTGTGTGTTGTTGTTGTATTTATCTAGTGGTATTTATTTAGTTATGTTTATATTATTATTGTATTTACCTAACCTTACCTGACCTGACCTTCCTTTAGACCATGACCTGGCCACAGACAGGGAGTGTATGCAGAGGTCACCGCCAGATGGCACTCAGAGGTGCTCGGAGGCACTCGTGGGAGTCAAAAAGGTGACATTTGTATAGAAGTAGTAATGATAGTAATTAATATGCAAGTTAATTATTTAATCTATTATTGTATTTTTCAAGTGTGCTATGTATTTGTATTTTTAAATATTCTTTATATTTCTTACCTAACCTTACCTTAACTTAACTTAACTTACCTTACCTTACCTTACCTTACCTTACCTAACATTACCTTACCTAACATTACCTTACCTTACCTTACCTTACCTTACCTTACCTTACCTTACGTTACCTTACCTTACCTTACGTTACCTTACCTTACCTTACCTTACCTTACCTTACCTTACGTTACCTTACCTTACGTTACCTTACCTTACCATACGTTACCTTAATTATTTCAGGTATTCATTTGCTTTTGTCGTGGTGACTTATGCAACGCAGCGACCAACACGTCACCCTCCATGTTGTTGCTGTTGCTGTGCCCGGCTGTGATGCTACTCCTGCTACCTCTGTTACCTTCTCACATAGTATAGAATGTTAAGGAAAGGTGAGGTTATGTATTTTTACCTAGTTGTGGTTGCTGTATCCCTTATCTAGTTTCTTGTGTGTGTGTG
>JAXIVD010006972.1:17500-21877 GCA_036785275.1 Cancer borealis | reverse complement strand
GTCTGTTCGAGCTTCCGACTCATCGTTTGGAAGTGGTTCAGGGGATGGTTTTCCTCCTTGTAAGACTGCCCGCCACTACACTCCGCCATCCGTCTCTGTTTCTGCTAAGGCTACACCTCATAGGGCTGTGCAACGCCTGCCGCAGCCCTTGAACCTACTCCTTCAACATTACCTACCACTGGGTGTCGCCTCGTCATCTTCCACCACCGATCTCTCTGTCCATGATGATGACGGCCCCAATCATTATGATACTTATAACTCCAACTCCCCCCAAACCCCACACCCTCCCACACACCCGCAGGCTTCACGGTGTCGAGCAAGCGGCGCCGTGCTCCCACCGCCCAGGCCACCACGTATCTCATCCCCGTAACCCGCCTCCTCGGAACAGGAGTTCCCTGCATTTCAAGTCCTCATTCAATACACACACACACACACACACACACACACACACACACACACACACACACACACACACACACACACACACACACACACACACACACACACACACACACACACACACACACACACACACACACACACACACACACACACACACACACACACACACACACACACACACACACACACACACACACACACACACACACACACACACACACACACACACACACACACACACACACACACACACACACACACACACACACACACACACACACACACACACACACACACACACACACACACACACACACACACACACACACACACACACACACACACACACACACACACACACACACACACACACACACACACACACACACACACACACACACACACACACACACACACACACACACACACACACACACACACACACACACACACACACACACACACACACACACACACACACACACACACACACACACACACACACACACACACACACACACACACACACACACACACACACACACACACACACACACACACACACACACACACACACACACACACACACACACACACACACACACACACACACACACACACACACACACACACACACACACACACACACACACACACACACACACACACACACACACACACACACACACACACACACACACACACACACACACACACACACACACACACACACACACACACACACACACACACACACACACACACACACACACACACACACACACACACACACACACACACACACACACACACACACACACACACACACACACACACACACACACACACACACACACACACACACACACACACACACACACACACACACACACACACACACACACACACACACACACACACACACACACACACACACACACACACACACACACACACACACACACACACACACACACACACACACACACACACACACACACACACACACACACACACACACACACACACACACACACACACACACACACACACACACACACACACACACACACACACACACACACACACACACACACACACACACACACACACACACACACACACACACACACACACACACACACACACACACACACACACACACACACACACACACACACACACACACACACACACACACACACACACACACACACACACACACACACACACACACACACACACACACACACACACACACACACACACACACACACACACACACACACACACACACACACACACACACACACACACACACACACACACACACACACACACACACACACACACACACACACACACACACACACACACACACACACACACACACACACACACACACACACACACACACACACACACACACACACACACACACACACACACACACACACACACACACACACACACACACACACACACACACACACACACACACACACACACACACACACACACACACACACACACACACACACACACACACACACACACACACACACACACACACACACACACACACACACACACACACACACACACACACACACACACACACACACACACACACACACACACACACACACACACACACACACACACACACACACACACACACACACACACACACACACACACACACACACACACACACACACACACACACACACACACACACACACACACACACACACACACACACACACACACACACACACACACACACACACACACACACACACACACACACACACACACACACACACACACACACACACACACACACACACACACACACACACACACACACACACACACACACACACACACACACACACACACACACACACACACACACACACACACACACACACACACACACACACACACACACACACACACACACACACACACACACACACACACACACACACACACACACACACACACACACACACACACACACACACACACACACACACACACACACACACACACACACACACACACACACACACACACACACACACACACACACACACACACACACACACACACACACACACACACACACACACACACACACACACACACACACACACACACACACACACACACACACACACACACACACACACACACACACACCACACACACACACACACACACACACACACACACACACACACACACACACACACACACACACACACACACACACACACACACACACACACACACACACACACACACACACACACACACACACACACACACACACACACACACACACACACACACACACACACACACACACACACACACACACACACACACACACACACACACACACACACACACACACACACACACACACACACACACACACACACACACACACACACACACACACACACACACACACACACACACACACACACACACACACACACACACACACACACACACACACACACACACACACACACACACACACACACACACACACACACACACACACACACACACACACACACACCACACACACACACACACACACACACACACACACACACACACACCACACACACACACACACACACACACACACACACACACACACACACACACACACACACACACACACACACACACACACACACACACACACACACACACACACACACACACACACACACACACACACACACACACACACACACACACACACACACACACACACACACACACACACACACACACACACACACACACACACACACACACACACACACACACACACACACACACACACACACACACACACACACACACACACACACACACACACACACACACACACACACACACACACACACACACACACACACACACACACACACACACACACACACACACACACACACACACACACACACACACACACACACACACACACACACACACACACACACACACACACACACACACACACACACACACACACACACACACACACACACACACACACACACACACACACACACACACACACACACACACACACACACACACACACACACACACACACACACACACACACACACACACACACACACACACACACACACACACACACACACACACACACACACACACACACACACACACACACACACACACACACACACACACACACACACACACACACACACACACACACACACACACACACACACACACACACACACACACACACACACACACACACACACACACACACACACACACACACACACACACACACACACACACACACACACACACACACACACACACACACACACACACACACACACACACACACACACACACACACACACACACACACACACACACACACACACACACACACACACACACACACACACACACACACACACACACACACACACACACACACACACACACACACACACACACACACACACACACACACACACACACACACACACACACACACACACACACACACACACACACACACACACACACACACACACACACACACACACACACACACACACACACACACACACACACACACACACACACACACACACACACACACACACACACACACACACACACACACACACACACACACACACACACACACACACACACACACACACACACACACACACACACACACACACACACACACACACACACACACACACACACACACACACACACACACACACACACACACACACACACACACACACACACACACACACACACACACACACACACACACACACACACACACACACACACACACACACACACACACACACACACACACACACACACACACACACACACACACACACACACACACACACA
>JAXIVD010006972.1:0-2500 GCA_036785275.1 Cancer borealis | reverse complement strand
TCACCCTCTCCCTCTCCCTCGCCCGCCCTACCCCACCCCGCCCCGCCTTCCCCTTATCTCTCTCTCTCTCTCTCTCTCTCTCTCTCTCTCTCTCTCTCTCTCTCTCTCTCTCTCTCTCTCTCTCTCTCACCGCCAGCGCCACCGCTGCGTTGTTAAAGCCGCCCTTTCCTTGTCTGGCTGGCGATAAGCGTGTCACACTCTTATCCTGGCTGACTGCTGGTGTGTGTGTGTGTGTGTGTGTGTGTGTGTGTGTGTGTGTGTGTGTGTGTGTGTGTGTGTGTGTGTGTGTGTGTGTGTGTGTGTGTGTGTGTGTAGGTAAGAATTATACATAAGAGAGAAAAAAAAAGGTCAAATCCTTCACGTTCGAAAAATTAAAAAAAATAATAAAATACAAATACGTTTTTTTATTATTTCATTTTGAAAGCTGTAAATTGTACGTGAATTCTGAATTGCACCAAACATTCTAACTCACTTTTTAAAAAATTTAATACAATTCGAAATCTCCATAAAAAGAAAATAAATTGATTCAATGAAATGTATTTCCATCATATAAAACATTCCTAAAACACCAATGTACATAATTTCCAAAACATTATATATACCAAAAACACACATTACTCCTACGATTCATAAATATTTTCACTTGAAAATAAAATAATAAGGATTGAAAGGTGGAGTGAAGCCAGCTTATCAGGGAAGGTTGAAACCGGATGCAAGAAGAGGAGGAAGAGGAAGAAGAGGATAAAGGGAAGGTGGGGTCAGGCAAAGGAAAAAGAGTTAGAGTAGGTAATAGGTTAATACCATAGGAAGGTGGTTATTAGGGTGATAAAAGGCCAAGTAAGTAGAGAGAGTAGAGGGCCAGGCTGAGGGAGAGAGTAGTGGTGGTGGTGGTGGTGGTGGTGGTGGTGATGGTGGTGGTGGTGGTGGTGGTGGTGGTGGTGGTGGTGGTGGTGGTAGTTAAAAAGGGTGGAGGGAGGGAAAGAATAATGAGGTATACGAGAATGATACAAGGAGAGACCACATAGAGCAAGGCAAGGTAGACTAATACAAAGGTATATATAGAGGACGTAGGGAAAGTTAAGGCAATGTATTGGAAGAAAAAAATCCTTACAGCTGACGAAGGACTGCCGACTCCCTTCTTCCCTTCCCTGTACTGCTGACGAAGGCATGACGCAGGAGATTATACCTATATTCTGTATGCAAGCTTAGGGCAGGGCGAGAGGAAGGAAGGGAGGAAGAAGGGGAGGGATAGAGGAAGAAATAGCAAGAGGAGAGCCGGAAGATGAGGGTTAGAGAGGTAAAGAACGAGGGAGAAAGCAAAACAAGAGAGGAAAAAGGAAAAGGAGAAGATGAAAGAAGAAGAGAAAGAAAACAGGAATGAGGAAAGCACTGAACCAAAAACTCAATTAAAAAAAGAAAGACAAACAGAAAAGTCACACCTTGTATAAGCTTGCAATGGAGTAAAGGAAATGGAGTTTCTATCAGGCTACATCACTAAGCTCACACCATCATTAGAGGATACACGAAACACTACCACTCCAGCTAAACAATGCCGGGAAGAGATGAGAATACCAAACCAAGGAATAAGCTTACCACTCTACCTCTGTACCCATGCGTTGCTCAAACCCACAGTAAAGGGAAGGAAGAGAGTAGCTGAGAACACTATACCAAGATCCAAGAACATGTACTCCCCTCCTCCAGCATGTTTACAGAAAGGAGAGAGGCTGAGATCGAGGGGAAAGGGGAGGCCACTCGACCATATGACGATAAATCACAAGAAGATAACCACGTGACAAGGTGAAGAGTGAAATGTGTGAAGACTGAAAAAATGTAAGCCAGACATCATGATTATTGAATGGGGAAGGAAAGGAAATGGAAAGCAGTACGCATGTAAGGAAATGTATAAAAAAAATAAAAGGTAGATATGAATAATGAAAGTTCAATATCAACAACCATGAACATTCACCATAAAAAAATAATGGTGAACAAAACAAACACGTCTAAGTGATCAGGAATATAAACAAAAATTGAGAAAAACATTTATAACGAGAAAATGAAAATGAGTCACTAAAAAATTAATAGAAAAAAAAACATAATTCACCGCAAATCCTTAACAAACGCGACACAAAACCAATATATTTACAGAAAAACAAGAACATTGCGAGAAAATCAAAACGAGTCACTAAAAACACCCCAAATGACAACAAACACGACACATAACTTATATAAACATAAAAAAAACAGGAAACATTAGATTAGGTTAGATTAGGTTAGTCACTAAAAATACATAAGAAAACATAATTCCCCCACAAATCCTTAACTATAAGAGAGCAAGGGAAGGGAACGAGGTGGATGCCTGGCAGGGAGTTTTACCGGTGCGCTGAGACCAACCTGAGGCAAGGCATGACAGAGTGAGGGGAAGTACGCTTTTCAGTGAGGGGTTTGGGGCTTCGTGTTTATACTTGGCCATGTAAATTTGAGGCGTCTGGCGTTTGTTGAC
>JAXIVD010006971.1:5000-7500 GCA_036785275.1 Cancer borealis | reverse complement strand
CTTTCGAGGCATCCTTGACTCTGTGGGTGGTAAGCAGAAGAAGTGACATGCTTCACACCTAACTTGTGAAATGTTTGCTTGAAGAGCTCTCCCATGAAATTACTGCCTCTGTCTGACTGAACTTTCTTAGGCACCCCAAACTTGCTGAATACACCCATTAGCCTTGGAATCAACTTCCGGGACTTACTACTAGATACTGGTATAGCATCAGGATACCTAGTAGCGCTGCACATGAGTGTCAATAAATACACATTACCTGATTTTGTGCGTGGCCACGTCAATAACTACTCTCGAAAAAGGCTCCTCTACTATTGGTATTGGACAAAGGGGGGCTTTCTTAGGAGCAATACTACTACCTAACTGACATTTCCTACAGGCAGTACAAAAGCTTACAATATCAGCCATCATACCAGGCCAAAAAAAATATGACCGAATATTGTCACCCGTTTTCCTGGTGCCTAGGTGTGCCATGACGTCCTCATGTGCTGTTCTGATCACCTCCCTTCCGTACTGCCGTGGGATGACGACCTGGTGGTGATCCTCGTACGGTTCCGATGGGGCTTCAGGACTCCTCCATTTTCTTTTAAGCAGGCCTTGGTCTACGTAGAAGCATGATGCCTCGCCCTTCGCCTCCTCCCTCGTCAGCGCCTTCTGGTACAGAACCTTCAAATCAGGGTCCTGGCGCTGTGCCCTAATCATCTCGCCTCTCACAAAGATACATTTTTACATTAGGACTTACACCTTGCATGAATTGCTCCAGCAAAATGACATCCCTAACCCCTTCTAAACTATTTACTCCTAATGCTCTCCACCATTTATTTAAATCCTTAGTCAGCGAGTGACTGAATTCAAAAAAATTCTGACCAGGGCTCTTTCTAGCATTTCTAAATTTAATTCGGTAAACCTCCAGTGTAATCTGGTAGGCTTTGAATATCTCTGTTTTCATTGTCTCGTAATCCTTATTTCCTCCATCTAAGGCTAGAGCTACAGACAGTGCCTTCCCTGTGAGCACCGACTGAACTAAAAGTGGCCATTTGTCCTTTTCCCATCCCATAGCTCCCGCCACTTCTTCGAAGGCACCGAAGAAATCATCCAGTTCTTCCTCACAAAACGTGGGAAATAGTGATTTTGCCCTGTACATGAAATTATTGTCCTCTGCCTGCCCTCCATTGTTCCCATTTAATCTCAGCCGAGCCATCTCTAATTCGTGCTCCCTTTCTTCCCTGCGCACCGCAGCCTCTATTTGCTCTCTCTCTCTCTCTCTCTCTCTCTCTCTCTCTCTCTCTCTCTCTCTCTCTCTCTCTCTCTCTCTCTCTCTCTCTCTCTCTCTCTCTCCCTTTCTCTATTCTTTTTCGCTTCTGCCTCACGGAAGCGCAGCTCTATCTGAAGCCTCTTTAACTCCAAATCACCTCCCACTATTAATTCCTGTTCCTGGTCATCAACCTCTACCTCCATGGCTCGCAGATGATTAAGCACTGCCTCCTTTATCTCCTGCTTTGTGGCGCCCCGTCTCACATCAACACTATAGTGATCAGCAATAGTGCTCCACGTGGCCTTTCTAAAACTTCCAGACGCCTTAAGTCCCTCCTCAGGATCCTCGGCAAAAACATCTATATCAAAATCAGCCATGTTACTTACTTGTTGCTGTCCTCAAACTCCTATGGTTGATGTGCTGCTAAAACATTAATCCCTCACAACCCCAAAGCACCACGTGGTCAGTGGTTCCTGCCACAGCATCCACACTACCACTCTTCACCACGTGCAACACTTTCCACACTTAAGAGCTCTCTCAAAGCTACTCTAAAATAGCCTATATCTTCCTGGGCTGTTTCTGTAACTCCCGACACAACCGTCTCAACACACACACACACACACCAGCCTGCACTACTGTACCACAGAAATAACCCTATTACACTTCACTCTATTTCACCCTCATGCACTGCACAATCTGCTATAAATACTACGAGTGCACGGACACAAAAGACAGTTAATTTATCAAATATTCCCAAGCAAATGATAATCACAATACCCTCCCGGACAGGCCCCCATTAAATTGTCACGACTCTAACTTAATAGATATGTCTAGGGGTATCTAAGAGCCAGTGACAACTTATATTTACATTTATTATATTACAGAAACCCCCGAGTACTTAATTATTTACAAAATGTGTGTCCGTCACAGTAATATTCACAGCTGGGATGAATTACCAAACAATATTTGTACCACGTGGACTCCTCTTGCCCTCTAATACCAGTCAAACTAAACACCAACCAATATACACTTCCTACAGTCTCCAAACCAATCCTACTCCAACCACTGTGCACCAAACACTCCTGTCTCCAACCAGAACACGTACCTTAGTCTCACCACGTGGGCCTCCCACCATGTCTCCGGACCTCGGTCCTCGCCAACCACACCGCTTCCGCCTCTGGCCAAGAGAGAGAGAGCGTGACCCCTTGTTTGTTGTTTGTTAATGTTTATTGATACAAAAAAAAAATA
>JAXIVD010006970.1:17500-21884 GCA_036785275.1 Cancer borealis | reverse complement strand
CTACGTGTCATAAATCTATTTGTTATGCGATCTACACTTTATATTGCGAATGTGAGTGAAATTGAAGGTCCTACGAGAGAGAGAGAGAGAGAGAGAGAGAGAGAGAGAGAGAGAGAGAGAGAGAGAGAGAGAGAGAGAGAGAGAGAGAGAGAGAGAGAGAGGTGGTCTGTATCTGACAATAACAGAGTGTGGGAAGTTTAGGGTGTGGCCGTTTGGGTGGGCACTGGACACACACACACACACACACACACACACACACACACACACACACACACACACACACACACACACACACACACACATGGAGAGAGAGAGAGAGTTAGTTCAGGTCAGGGCAGCAAGATCAATGGTCTAGTCTCTCTCTCTCTCCTCTCTCTCTCTCTCTCTCTCTCTCTCTCTCTCTCTCTCCTCTCTCTCTCTCTCTCTCTCTCTCTCTCTCTCTCTTTCATTAATGGTGTAATGAGGGATACACATGCAGGTCGAATGTGTGTGTGTGTGTGTGTGTGTGTGTGTGTGTGTGTGTGTGTGTGTGTGTGTGTGTGTGTGTGTGTGTGTAAAAGTATAATTCCTTAACAAGCACAAGTATAGCGATAACGACAACAAGCGAACCAGGATGTACAGTATGTAACTACCACTTATACTATACTTATACTTATAACCCAACGCTCTTATACCATCCTTATACATCCTTATACTACCCTTGTCATTGATTGTTTATTTAAGGAAGAGTCACGAGAATTGATGATGGACGAGAGAGAGAAGAGAGAGAGAGAGAGAGAGAGAGGAGAGAGAGAGAGAGAGAGAGAGAGAGAGAGAGAGAGAGAGAGAGAGAAGAATCTAGTCGAGTCAGGTCTGGTCTGTTCTGGTCTGGCGATCGTGACTTTACCTTAACTAGACTCACGGCGAAGCGATCTTGTCTTGCCTCACACACACACACACACACACACACACACACACACACACACACACACAGGCCCAAGCTCAGCCATCGCCTCTAATTTAATCGCCACAGAACAAACACTATTCCGTCTAACACCTAAACTCTTCTCGGATACAAATTCCTTCCCTTGTGTTTACGTGAGAGACAGAGAGACGGAGAGACGGAGAGACTGGAGAGACGGGAGAGACGGGAGAGACGGGAGAGATGGTGAGACAGGAGGGTAGGCAACGTGAGCGGTCCAGACACCATCGTTCCTCTGTCTAATCTAGGAAGTTTCAGGAGAGGGAGAGGGAGAGAGAGCCGCTGTATGTAAGAAGTGATGGTCTTGCTGTTAGAGAGGATGTAAGGGTGAGGTGGTAGGGTCAGGTGGTAGGGTGTTGTGGTAGGGTGAGAGGTAGGGTGAGGAGATAGGGTGAGGAGGAAGGATGAGGTGGTAGGGTGAGGAGATAGGGTGAGGTGATAGGGTGAGGAGGTAGGGGTGAGGAGGTGAATTGATGAAATAGAAACGTTAAATAATACTCTAGAAACAATTGCAATTCTTAATGTTTGTACTACGGAACTATACTTAAAATAATAAATAAAAATAAAGATAAAGGAATGTTATTTAACCTGAATTTGTTATCTATTATCTTTCACAATCATGGTATTTGTGAATTAATAATTATTTCACTTTTATAACGTAACACCTTTTTTTGCTTTGCTTTTAAGGTCGCATTCATAAAGTGAAATTCTCAATGTGTGTTTATGTTTAACCTGTGTAGTACGTCATGTTTGTTTGTCGCTGAGCCTTCGTGTACGGGAATCACGACACGAGTGCACGAGCTGTACCATCAAACACACACACACACACACACACACACGACCCAGTCAGTCAGGCAGGCAAGCTTTAGGAAAATACATAGATAACATTCTTTAACTTACACCAACAAACATAAAATTGTCTTGACGTAAACTGGTTAAGAAATACATACAAAAAAAAGTTTAACATAACAAAGAATAATTTTTCTTTAAGCAATACTTCTTAGAGATAGATAAATTTTAGTTATCTCTCTCTCTCTCTCTCTCTTCTCTCTCTCTCTCTCTCTCTCTCTCTCTCTCTCTCTCTCTCTCTCTCTCTCTCTCTCTCTCTCTCTCTTCTTTTTCCTACACAACTTTCCAGGGAAGAGTCGTGTTCAATATTTGAGTCACTGTCAATATCGCTCGTAATAACAAGTGCTGTCAATATTCATAGAGACGCTGGATATTCACGGTTCAAGAGGAGAGGAGAGGAGACGAGAAGAGAAGAGAGGAGAAGAGGAAGAAAAGAGAAGACTAGCTCTATCCGGGACCCGCCCTGCCTGTCTGGCGCCTGTCCCAACGCTGACTTTACAAATTTCACCTTCAAGGTTACATATTTTTTCTCATATTTGTGACGTCCGTATCTCATTTTCTATCGCTATGACGTCACTATCAAACCTTTAAATGTAACGTAAACTATGGTATTGTATGCGAAAGGTTATTATTGTGATGTGAATGTGAATGTAAATATAAATAAATAAAAAGAGAGTAAGAGATGAGGAGTGAATTTAATGATGATGATTAATGTTATGATACCCATTAGTGAGATGGAATTATATGTTTACATGAGAGGTGAACATACATACATACATACATACATACATACATACATACATACATACATACATACATACATGCATGCATTTCATTTTAATAATAATAATGATAGTGTGTGTGTATGTGTGTAATATTTCTATGTTCATTGTTCATTTTACACGTGAATGTTATGTTACGTTGGATCGTGTGTGTGTGTGTGTGTGTGTGTGTGTGTGTGTGTGTGTGTGTGTGTGTGTGTGTGTGTGTGTGTGTGTGTGTGTGTGTGTGTGTGTGTGTGTGAAATGGTTACCACATACCCACATACCTATACCCTCTTACCCGCACTCAACCCAACCACTCGTTCCCACCCACTTCAAACACCCACTCAAACACACACACACACACACACACACACACACACACACACACACACACACACACACACACACACACATTGTTATTAAAAAATCGCACGTTTTCAAATTATTCACCACTTTTAAGGAACGGCACCGAGAGAGAGAGAGAGAGAGAGAGAGAGAGAGAGAGAGAGAGAGAGAGAGAGAGAGAGAGAGAGAGAGAGCCAACACGAGATGTGAAACGGATTCGTATTTAGCGAGTACGAATTTAGCTCTTTCCTCAATCTCTCTCTCTCTCTCTCTCTCTCTCTCTCTCTCTCTCTCTCTCTCTCTCTCTCTCTCTCTCTCTCTCTAGTCCTCCCTGCTCTTTCCTACCTCTCTCTTTACTCTTTTCTACCTAAAATCCACCCTCCTCCTCCTCCTCCTCCTCCTCCTCCTCCTCCTCTTCGTCACATGTTCCGCTCACAAAGTCACAATTTCACTCTGTTTTGCCCGATAACACGCCTACGTTTGCTTTAAAGTTCATCCTTTGTAAAGTGCTTTTAGCGGCGCGAACTAAATATAAATGTTCTCTATTTCTGCTCCATCAATGTCCAGTATTGTTTCGTTACCGCTTCGTTGAGTGCTTCGGTGCTCCGCTAGGCTGGGTCGAAGTTACGTTCACTCACTTCCTTTGTTTTGATGTGAATATTGCCATCGCTACCGCTACTGCTGTTGTTGTTGTTGTTGTTGTTGTTGTTAGTGTTGTTGTTTGTCGCTAATATTCACTTGTCAGCCAACCGTAATTAAAAGTCTTTGTCATTAGTGTAAACCTTTTTTTTCTAGTGGCAGGTGTTATAATGAGTAATTCCAGGATTAGATTCTCACTTTTCATTCCCTTCCTCTCTCCCTTCTGTACTCCTCCTAATTTTTTTGTTTTGTTTCTACCTTATCTTTGCCATTCCTTTGCTATCTCTTGTATTCGCTCTCATTCCTCTTACACTTATTTTCTTTCTCTCATTCCATCCTCCTCTTTCTCACTCATCTCCTTCCGTCTGCCCAGTGACTTGAAAAAACTATAATAACAACAACAACAACGCGCACACACACACACAGGACAATCTTTCTAAGTCTGCCCTAATTTCCTGGAATAGCCATCGTCCTACCCACCCTCCCTCCCTTAGCTCTCATCTAACCTAACCCTCGTTCCTTCTCTCCCCCTTCCCCTTGCATGACACACCGCCATTAGAACACCAGCAGGAGACGGCCGGCAGAGAACCATTACGAGAGTGCTTATTATCAGACCAGTTAGTGTTACCGTCCCCACTGTGGTATGATCGTAAGGTAATAGTAAGTACAGGTCCCTTGGTGTCTGTCGCAGTCTAAACACGCAAGAAGTTCCACGGTCTAATTCCACCTTGAGGCTAGATAACTAAGTAACGAAGAGGTTGTAGGTTATAGGAGCAGATCATCTCGTAGGTAAGGTAAGGTTATAGGTTTTAGTTGTATATATAAC
>JAXIVD010006970.1:0-15000 GCA_036785275.1 Cancer borealis | reverse complement strand
TCCCTAGAAATTGATGACCGCCATATATCTTGTCTTACATGGAATCGATGGCTGACAGACGCAGTGGGCGATGGGCGGTAAGATGAGTTCCAATCCTATTCACATGAAACATCACGTGATCCAATACTCTAACCTGATTGGTAAAGGAGTCTATAGATCCGGGTTGAAATTTAAAGGTATTTGAAGCTCTTTTAAACTTAATGAATCTATATTTGATGTGAATATTATCAGGAATACATAATTCAAGTTAACAATTTCACTCGTTTTTATTAGTTTTGAAATAATGTTATAGATAAGTTATACAGACTTGGATTTAATGAAAGAAAAATGGTTTTATATACCTTATAATCATCTTTCTTCCTCACTCTTAACTCCATTTAAGCTTCTCTTCGAGTTTTTCATCATATTTCCACTCACAATCTAACTCCTTCTGTTCTTCTGATCCTCCACCTTTTAAGGAAACCATTTACATCCTATATCTAAATGGAATCTACATCCGTCTATATTAATCTAAATTGAACCCGCTGATACGAGACTTAAACCTTTATACATTATTCACTAAGGAAACCTTACTTAACTATATTAGATCCTCCTTTATCAAGCCTTTGTATCACCTAACAGGAGTACGAATTGAGGACGGAACACTCACTCAACACTCAGCTTAATGTAAAAAAAAGAAGAAAAAAAACACCACCTTTGTTCTGCTTCCACCTAATGGGCGGGAGTGGAGTAAGGGCGTCCACTGCTAACCTCCGCCCACACCACCACCATAATGCAGTACACGACACGCCCCACGTCCATCACCACCCTGCATGCTGGAAGGGCGTGGCAGGGTGCTTCAGGGGGCGGCCTTAATGAGGTTCCTACATGATTATAAGGACGCCCACCTCTGCCCTTACACAGTCATCCTTCATCCTGCACGCCCACGCCCACGACCATCCAGCCTCGCCCACTAAAATCGTCCCCAATAAAGTGGTCTGTTTATTGCAACGACGCCGCGCTAACATCACATGCATCTTTGTGTAAGTTAAAAGGATTCTCAAGAACGATATTTAGAGTCATTGCTACTTAACTACATATGTAAATTATCAGGTTACTACTACTACTGCTGCACACACACACACACACACACACACACACACACACACACACACACACACACACACACACATACGTATGCGTGGGAGGAGCAACACGAACACAGGTTAAACACGCACATCATTCCCGCCGCCACCGCCACTGCAACTCATTCGGACCTAAATTATATACAATTTTTCGCCAGCCTCGCAGCAGCACTGGTGTATAATGAGTCCATTCATCAAGCACTCTGCCTGTTTACTCTATTGATTGCTAACAATAAATCTTCCCTTTACTGCCTGCAATAAAGCTTACACCGGCTGGCTAGACGCGCCAACTGACACTACCACTCCGCGCCAAATTAATGACGCCATTTTAGCGTTGCCGGGTCCTTGGCGCGCCGCAGCCAGGCTTCCTAATGACCAGTGGCGGGGAGGACCGGCAGGGGGCAAGGGGTGGGGCGGGGGCAGGGGGCTATAGGGGCAGGGGGCTATAGGGGCAGGGGGCGACAGGGGCAGGGGGCAACAGGGAGCAGCAGGGGGCAGCAGGAGGCGGAGACACCCACCCACACCACCTTACCCTGCCTATCACTCCTACACACACACACACACACACACACACACACACACACACACACACACACACACACACACACAACCAACACGTATACAAACACACAAACATACATCTTACCCCCAAAACCCCCCCAACATTTTGCGTATACAATATAATCATTACGCAACGTATACGCCAAGAGGTTCCGGCGTACGCTAGTGAGGCAACTGAACTGGCAGGAAGCAAGGGCGGCGTAGGGGTGTGTGGGGCTGTGGTAGTGAGTGTGTGTAAGTGTTTGTACAGGTGTGGTAGCCCTGGGCACACAGAGGGAGGAAGGGGGAGTCAGGGGAAGGGAGGGGAAAGGGACGCGAAGGGGAGGGAAGGGAAGGGGAGGGAAGGGAAGGGGAGAGGAGGGAAGGGGAAGGGAGGGAAGGGGAAGGAAGGGAAAGGGAGAGGAGGGAAGGGAAAGGAGGGGGACGGGAAGGGGAGAGGAGGGAAGGGAAGGGAAGGGGACGGGGAGGGAAGGGAAGGGAGGGAAGGGAAGGGAAAGGGAGGGGAGGGGAGGGAGGGAAGGGAAGTAAGAGATAATAGAAATGTAATATCATAATAATTGAAACTTTAAATATATATGAACAACGAACGAAGAGGAAGAAGAAGAGGGAAAGGAAGAAGAGGAAGAGGAACAAAGAGTAATAAGAGACAATTATATCGGAGAGTGCAATAAATGGTTCCTTCTTGGCAGGGTTACAGAGGAGGAGGAGGAGGAGGAGGAGGAGGAGGAGGAGGAGGAGGAGGTAAGATGAATAGGACAAGTGAGGAGAAGATGAAGAAGAGGAACAGAAGGAGGAGAAAGAGAATGAAGTTTGATGGATTAATAAAAGGGAAGAAGAGGAAGGAAGGAAGGAAGGAAGGAAGGAAGGAAAGAAGAAGAAAGAGAAAATATATCTTATCCACACACACACACACACACACACACACACACACACACACACACACACACACACACACACACACACACACACACACAAGAAAAGTAGAGGTTGGAAATTTACATCCTATTTCTAAAATTACTCTGGTGACCTCGATTCTGAGAAAATCCATCAATATCAGACGTGGTGTGTGTGTGTGTGTGTATATGTGTGTGTGTGTGTGTGTGTGTGTGTGTGTGTGTAAGATGCAAAGTCAACTTGGCTGTCTGCAATGCGCTCTATGCACACACACACACACACACACACACACACACACACACACACACACACAGTGAACGTTTGCTATGAGGAGAAAGAGGAAAGAAGAGGAGGAGGAAAATGAGGAAAGAAGAAGAAAGAGGAGGAGGAGGAGGAGGAGGAGGAGGAGGAGGAGGAAGATAGACTTTTTAGCACAATAAATACTGCCTCACTCCTATACTTAACTCATAACGAAGAAAATTATTTGTATATTCAACCACAAACTAAAAAAATAAGATGCTTGGAGAAAATGTGTCTTAATTGTACTAATGGTCAGCCTTTAGCTTGTGATTTTCTCTTCCGTGTTAGTAATGGTGCGTGTTAGTAATGGTCTTCAAACTCTATATTCTTTTTTTATTAATCTTCATTCGCTTTCATACTTTTTAAATATGCTTTTTAAATATTTTTTTTCTCAATTCCTCGTTCGCATTCTTCACTTCATTTATTTTTCTCTCTCTCCCTTCACTCCCGACATTTTTTATTTTATTTTTTTATATTTTTTATTTATTTAAGAGCGATGATATTTCTCGTAGTTTTCCTTTTATTTTCTTTCTATACATATACATATTTTCTCTCTCGTTTATCGGTACCTCTCAAATTTCTACTTCCATCCTTTCAACCTTTTCTTTCTTTCTTTCTTCCTTTGCTTTCTTTCATATTTCAGTAAGGCAATGCAGTTTCAACAACCACTTTTTTTCTTTTTAAATTCTTCTCTTTTTCATGTTCCTCCCTCTCTCTCCTTCCCTCCCTCATTTTACTTGCATTCTTTACACTCTCTTCATTCGCTCCTGCATGCATTCCTCTCGCTATTCTTTCCTTCCTCACTTTTAAGCTATGTCCCCTTGCACTGGAGCCTCTCATTAACTTACTACCTCCTCCTCCTACCCTCCCTCTTCAAATAAACCACCCTTTTCCTCTTCCTCTGGTCCCTCCTACCCTCTCTTTTCCTCTTCCTCTTCCTCCTCGTACTCTTTTTTCACCTCTTCCGTGCTCATAGTAAGCCGCGTGATCCCACTTCCTCGAGGCGTCTCTACAGCCAGCCAGTCAGTCATTCAGTTTATTTAGACTGAGTTAAAACCGTCTTCTTTGTCAGTCAGTCAGTCAGTCAGTTCCTAGTCCCTGCTATCCGCCCGTCCCTCCTGCCTGCATTGTCAGAGCGGGTCTTGTTTTGCGAATCCCCTGACAAGTCTCATAACTGGTTCGTTGAGTGACTGGTAAATGTCACTCGGGTACATGAGACAGCGTGGCTTGGGTTGGTTTGCCTTGCCTTGCCTTGGCTTGGCTTGGCTTGGCTTGGCTTGGCTTGGCTTGGCTTGGCTTGGCTTGCCTTGGGTTGGCTTGAAAGGATGGTAGCAATGTGTGATTCGTTTTTCTCCGAGTCATAAGATGGATACACTTTGCCCTTCCTCCTCCTCCTTCTCCTCCTCCTCTGTGATTCTCGTCAGTTCAAGTTCAAGTGTGGGTGTACTCTCTCTCTCTCTCTCTCTCTCTCTCTCTCTCTCTCTCTCTCTCTCTCTCTCTCTCTCTCTCTCTCTCTCTCAGCGAGGTAATGGTGCTGGGTGTATACTGCTTACATTTTTGGGGGTAAATATTGCATGTATTCGTTTATTTGACTTTATTTACTCTCGTCATGGTGTGTGTGTGTGTGTGTGTGTGTGTGTGTGTGTGTGTGTGTGTGTGTGTGTGTGTGTGTGTGTGTGTATTTGATGTTTGGAAATGAGGAAAACGAAACACACACACACACACACACACACACACACACACACACACACACACACACACACACACACACACACACACACCCTCCCCGTGGCTTTGTCTTGACGTCACCAGTGAATCATAGCACCGCCCACTACACACTCATCCGAACCCATCGTTGTGGTCCTGACTTCACCTTCCTAGCCTCTCTTCCCGCCAAAACCTTATAATATTACTACCTTCCTGCGCTTTCCACCTAAACCTTATATATAATACTAATGCCTTACCTCGTCCTTCCTTCCTTCCTTCCTTCTCTATACAAGACTAATGTAAGTAAATTTAACATTATTCTAACCTCCGAGGCGCTGGTAAGTGATAATAGAATTTAATATTGTAGTTTTTCTTGATTTATTAATTCATAGCTATAGTGATGCAGCTTCAAGAATAAATATTAATGTTTTCTAACTAGCTACTCCAGTCTAGTCCACCGCCAGCTGCTGCAGTTGTACATAGGTCGTTCTTAAACTGAGATGTTGAAGAGGGTATAGGCTAAACCTGCTGCTACAGCCTGTAACTTAAGCCAGCCAGTTGCCTGTCTGCTTGCCTAACTCTCTCTCTCTCTCTATACCGCATATCCTTACTGCTTGCTACCTTCAGCCCGTTACCCCTTAGCCCGTTAGCCTTTCAGTCCGTCCGCCCACCAAATCTCTCTCTCTCTCTCTCTCTCTCTCTCTCTCTCTCTCTCTCTCTCTCTCTCTCTCTCTCTCTCTCTCTCTCTCTCTCTCTCTCTCTCTCTCTCTCTCTCTCAAAAACGTCACGCAACAAACTTAATTACACAGATAATAATAACAATAATAATAATACTGATAATAATAATAATAATAATAATAATAATGATAATGATGATAATGTTGATGGAGGAAACAGAACGGTGTAATTTTCTTAACTTCATTCTTTTTTCTCATCTTTCTTTCTTTCTCTCTCTGACAATTCCTTTTACTTAGCTCATAATTAGTTAAAATGTCATATAATGGGTGGTGAAAATGTGTTCCGTCGCCTAGCCCTTCCTACCCTTCTTCTTTCCTTCCTACCCTTCTTCTTTCCTTCCTTCCTTCCTTCCTACCCTCCTTCCTTCTTTTCTTACCCCTTTATCTCCCTCCTTCCTTCCTTCCCTCAGCTGAACACGCGGAGGGGGAATGTGTTGTGGTTGCCTACACATGATATTTCCTAAGGTTGAAAAAAAAACCAGTCAAGTTTCCAGTTCATAGAATTTGGCTGCAGAGAAGATAAATTTAAATGCTTATTTCATACATTTTCCCGCGTTTGGTGGCAATAGTGGTGGTGTGTAGCAAGAATTGTATATATATATATATATATATATATATATATATATATATATATATATATATATATATATAATGATGCTTTTCTTACACCCAGGATACTTGTCTAAGAAAATACAAGTTCTCTCCTATGTGGAAATATTACTAACACCATTGAGGTATTTGAGACGGATTTTTGTGACGTAATAGAAAGCGTGCTGACCCTAGCTGACCTAAGACTTCTTAAGGGCACGTGTGGAGGTCACAGGCGAAGCGGATGTACTGTATGACCTCTTTTCACACGGTGCGACCAATGCCCGCCTCCGCAAATATTCGCGGGCCCGCTTTTACTAATTACTAATTATTTACGTGGTCCGCGCGGGCGAAATGCAGCGCGAGCGACCCATGGCTAGGTCGCCGGCCCGCCTCCACAAGTTTTGCTAAAGGCTACAGTGTTCAATGTGTGTCTTCACACGTTTGGTTTGGTTAGATTAAGTAAGGTAAGGTAAAGTTTAGTTAGGTAATATTAGGTTAGGTTATCAAGGCACCACCACCACCACCACCACCACCACAGTGTCTTAGCTTGACTTGGGTGCGCCCCTCGCCTTCTTAACACACACCCAACGCGCAGCACACACACACACACACACACACACACACACACACACACACACACACACACACACACACACACACACACCCTCAGCACGCCAACGCAAACCCGGGCAATTAACTCCACCCAAGTAGTGCGTCACCCAGCGTCCAAGCCAAGCATTGCCGCCGCCTCGGTCAGTGTTTGTAGTGTTCCCACGGTCCCACCTGACGGCTGGCGGCCACAAGCAGAGCATCACGCCATTACGGCTTCCCCCTAACGCAGGAAAGTATGCAATTACCCAAGAATAAATTTTCCAATTATGTAATTACTGAACGAGTAAGGCAATGCTTCGGCTGGGGAAGGGAGAGAGAGAGAGAGAGAGAGAGAGAGAGAGAGAGAGAGAGAGAGAGAGAGAGAGAGAGAGAGAGAGAGAGAGAGAGAGTAGGACTGGAAATTCCACTCCTATGTCGTCTCCTCATCGTCCATCCTCACCCACAATGACTGTCCTCAAGATATCCTACTCACCTTACACATCCTACTTCCCCTTTATCCTACTGTCTTCCACCTCCTCCCACCTCCCCCTTCCTTAGCGTCCCCTCCCTCAACATTAGGAAACTTTAATACCCTCCCACAAATATCCATAAAAAAAGTGGAAAAACATGATATGGAGGAAAGTAAGGTTAGTAATAAGTGTTCATATTTATGTAATGTTTTTGAAATAGTATCCACGTTAATCCAATCTTTAATAATAATAATAATAATAATAATAATAATAATAATAATAATAATAATAATAATAATAATTAATCCAATGGAGTTATAATCAATTAAGTCTCTTCATTCCACTAAGATATGTTTCTCAAATCACATCACGTCTTTACCTTTCTTCTCTCTTGATCATTTTTAAATATATAAATAAACTCACCGTCAGAGGAATCAATGCAAGTTATAGGGAGGGAAGAGGAGAGGAGGAGGGGAGGGGAAGGGGAGGGGAGGAGGAGGAGGGGAGAGAAGGGAGGGGAAAGAGGAGGTAGAGGGGAGACTAACCTGATATTTACGTAGCTGTGACGCAAATGGTGACGTCACAGCCTATCATCTGGGCTTCATCTCTCCCTCTCTCTCACTACCCTCCTCCTCCTCCTCCTCTGAACCTCCATCCTGGCACTCCCTTCCCTCCTCCATCATGTCCACCTCAAACACACACACACACACACACACACACACACACACACACACACACACACACACGTACACACACACACACACACACACATACACACACACACACACACACACACACACACACACACACACACACAGACAGGCAGGCTCCCTCCCTCTCATCTTACAGTCCCCTTCCTACATGCCTGCCAAGCTTACGTCACCACTAAATCCACCACCACAACCACCACCACCACCACAATCACCACAACCACACCACCACAACCACCAAGGCAGACACGAAACCCAACCCAACCCAACCTAACCTGGTCAAACAGCGGAACCTCAAACGAAATTGAAATATACGACTGTGTGTTCCTGAATTAGGTAAGGCACGCGACGCGAGGCTTCACCCATCCAACGCATGGTCTCGCGGGTCCACGGGGGAGAGGCGGCCAGCTGTCTAGAAGAGCATCCTAGACTTGGCTATGAGGGCACGAGGCTAAGGCGGCCCTGAAGAGGTGATTAGGCGTGGCTATATAGCATGGGGAGGAAGGGGAGAGGCTGAGGGAAGGGAAGGAAGGATAGAGGAATGGATACTGTAAAGATATAAGATAGAGTTGATAGATTAAGTACTGATAGGTAAGATAATGATTGTGTTGTGTACTGGTGAAGAGAAATGGAAAAGGTCTCTTCTACATATATAGAAAGAAAGTGGAAAGATAAAAATTTCACTCAGGAGGTAAATATTCACTTCTGTTCCTCCAGCCAGCAGACATCCTTGCCTGGTCGCTTCCATTAGAGTAAATGGGACGGAATGAGAGGCTGGATGAGGCAGGGTTGTGAGGCAGGACTGAGGTAGGTTTAATGCAAGGCACACAACACAAAGCCTCATCGTGCTAAACAAAAAACACTCTATCCTTTGAAACTTTCGCTTCTAATCCCTTTGAGAGGAAATCCAACTCTCTTTGAAGAACTCGTCTCATAGATTCATAAACAAGTGATGGTCTAGAATTATAGGATAGAAGAAAGAAAAAAAAGATTTACGGAGGAACTAAAATTCACGACCAGAATACATGTAATTCATTTCAACTTTCGAGACACTGACATGAATGTGTGTGTGTGTGTGTGTGTGTGTGTGTGTGTGTGTGTGTGTGTGTGTGTGTGTGTGTGTGTGTGATCCGTGCCTACATACGTGGATTTATGTACATCAGTCAAGAAGTTAGTGACCCTCCTCTTCCTCCTCGTTTTTTCCTTCCTTCCTTTCTTTCTTCCTTCTTTCTTTCCTTCCTTTCTTTCTTTCCTTCCACAACTATCTCACTCATTCCTCACTAACTTCACTGCACTGGCCGGCGACTGACTGACTCATAAAAATTTCACCGTAAAATAGTCTGCAGAAGTTGGATCATATTTATCCTAAAAAATGCGACTGTTTATAAACTAGAACGGCAACGCGTTTCAACCCAACCCAATCCAACCAAGAGCTGGGGCGTCAGTCCTTTCCTTCCCCTATCCCTCTCCCCTTCCCCTATCCTCTATCCCTCTCCCTCCCTCCTTCGTAAACACACAGACAATGTTTCAGAGTCAACCGTTGCTGCCTCGCCTTGCCGTCACTTTCCCAAATGTGTTTATCATCAGCTTCACTTACAAGGGTTTGCAAGACGGGGTAAAGTTACGGTTTTCCCCACCGGTGCCTCAGATACCAAGCCAGCCTAACATTTGGAACCAACAGAGTTTATTCCTGGAACGTGGTATGATCTTTCCGTAGAGTTAAACAAGGTTGTGTGATAGGTTTGAGGTCGGTAAGAGGTTGTAAGAGCGTCAGAAACTAGTGTATGTGGTAGCATTGAGACCCGTAAGAGTGTGGGGGATCAGAATAACTCCCCCCCCGTCACCCAGCCTTAGGGCATTAGGCGTTGCGCTTGGCTATGTAAGGAATGTCAGATGTGTGTATGTACAGTCTTCTAACAGCACGTGAGGTGATGCACGTCTAAAATTCTTGCACGAAGGTTGGTTGGTAGTGTGTCTGTCTGTAGTTTGTGGTTAATGTTAGTACGTGATTCTGCATTTCAAGAACACGGTAGATTATAATTTACCTTTCTAGACTTAAATAAAGAGAAAACATCGAGAAAAAAGAAATATTTGGTAAAGAAAAGACGATATAAAGGTCTCTCTCTCTATCTCTCTCTTAGGAAATGGAGGAAGAGAAGGTAAAGAAAAGAGAGAATAGAGAAGGAAGAAAGGGAGGAAGAAGAGGGAGGGAGAGGGAGAGAGAGAGAGAGAGAGAGAGAGAGAGAGAGAGAGAGAGAGAGAGAGAGAGAGAGAGAGAGAGAGAGAGAGAGAGAGAGAATGAGGAAGTAAAAGTGAAAGTGAGCGAGTTTGTCAGGTGTTCTACAGGTAATTGACACACTAATTATACACACACACACACGCACACACACGCACACACACACACACACACACAAGGAAAAAAACTGCAGAAAAAATCACGGAAAATCCCGCTGACAGAGAGAGAGAGAGAGAGAGAGAGAGAGAGAGAGAGAGAGAGAGAGAGAGAGAGAGAGAGAGAGAGAGAATGAAAACGGAAGTGAGAAAGGAAACGAAGCGAGAAAAAACGGAAATGAGATGAAAAATTAAAGAAAATAAATACGAAAAAGAGGAAAGAATTTTGTTCAACTTTATTTTTCTTTTCTCTCTCTCACTCTAAAATTACATCAGCTTTATTTTCTTATCATCATCATTATTATCAGTCATTAGTATTACCTACACAATCGTTAGGACCCATTAATTCAAAACTGTAATTGGGCGTGTCGAGCAAGACTTCTGTTACTAGCCCCAAAAAGGAAAATATTACCATTACCCATTCAGGTCATACACGGGGGTAGGGGGGAAGGAGGGCACTATACATACATACATACATATATACATACACAATACAATCGCATACAACACTGCAGTTTCTTCCTTCCTTCCCTCCATCCTTCTCTCCTTCCTTCCTTCCTTCCTTTCTGCAACCTTCAATTCTCCTCCTCTCCTCTTTCCTCTCTTCGTCTCGTCAGCTGTCAATTTATTTCTCTTTGCTAACGTCAGCTGTCTGTCCTATTCCTGTCTCCTTCCTTCCCTTCGTCAGCTTATGCAGAACTATTGTTAGTGTGGTTTAGATGTCACTAAAATGGAAGGTAGGAACGCTTTTCCATATAATACATAGCATCTTATACTTGCATAAGGAATACGGTGTCTTGATCTATATATATTTTCTTTTTATCTATTAAGTAATGAGTGTATATTTACCTCGCCAAGTACAGTAACATTCTATTGTATTTGTATATACTTAAATACATTCTAACGTGAGGTAAAAACGACTTTCTATACTTTCTAAATAAATCGGAGGAATTTATTTTATTCAGGTCAACTTTTTTCTTCTTTTTCTTTTAGTTTTGGAATCCAGTCAGACTCAGCTGTGGATTCCTGCATCTCGGAACCCCTACGATGGTGGGTATAGAGAGTTGAAGACTAAATGGAGTGGTGGACTAGTCATTAATCTTTCCCCTCCCTCCCTCCTTCCTTCCCTCTCCCCTTACGATCCATTCCTTCTTCGCCTCCCTCTCTTCCCTTCCCCCTTCAGCTTAACAATGGTATTCGTTGGTAATGGTGGTGGTGGTAGTGACAAAACTGGAAATATTCATCATTAATAATAACGAGAAGCAATGAAACCAGACACTCTTCTTAACCATTAATCCTCCACCAGACACACAAAAAACACCACATCGATTTACATTCACAATTTGTACTGCTAACCCAACCCTGAACTTAAGAATTATAACCCGAATCCTTCTTACTCTCCATAGCTACACAAGGGAGAAATAAAATATTAGGGTGTGGTTTGAGGAGAGTTCAAGAATCCCATATTAAAATTAGCGAGAAATATCTGTAGTTAGGAGTCAGAGTGTGATCAATTTAGCTCGCCAGGTGCTCAGTCTCCTTGTGGTGCTCAGTGCTCAGTTCTTACTCCCCTACTAGCTAATGTCTCCCTAACTCACCCACGCCAACACACTGCCAATATTTCCGCTAACCTCTAAATTTTCATCCAAGCTTCTATTGGCACTCTGCCCCCTCCTGCCTGGCCTCTCTATTACCGGATGTGCGTGTGCGTGTGCGTGTGTGTCTGGGTGAAGGCATCTTTGTACCTGGTCTGGTTAATCATGGCTGCCTTGCCTTGCCTTGCCTTGCCTTGCCCCCTGACGCCTTCCCTTCACTCCATCCCTCCAAGCAATAAATAATAAGTTCAGGGCGGTGATTGCCGTGATAAAATACCTTCCAACCTAAGGGTAAGGGATTGCCTCTCACCCTCCACGCCTTGATCGCTTCTCCTGGTCATCGCGGACTGGTGGATAGAGGCGAAGGAGCTCTTAACTCTAACATCCTGATCGGAATTCTAGCGGCGAGCCTCTAAATTTCATGCAAAAGCAATGAGCTGGTCGTCGGAATGGCAATCAGGTGCTCAGTATGCAGACAACCGGACGAACCACCAACTCAGTGTTCGCTTTTAACCACTAGAAGATGGATGATTTGATCGTCTCATCCATCCACCGCCACTCCGTCACCCTCCTCCCTTCACCCACCGCTAAACCCACAATTCAATCAGTCAGAGTTATGTACATAGTGATAATTGACCTTAAATACCCTTCAGTAAGTCTTGAAACATACCTAAACTACCTAAATTAAGACTCTCATAAGAAAAGGAAATAAGAAAGGAAGGATGGAATTTTTAACGACTATTCAATGTCTCGTGTTGAAGGTGGTCACAGCGGGGAAGCTGGTGACGCCCCGCTGCTGATAGGGACGTCTTGGATATTTTTAAGGGAAGACTCGAGGCGACTCTACATCCACACAGGCGTTATAAGTTATGAGTTCCTGTTTGAAGATAGAGTTTCTTAATGCTTTAGTTGAATTGAAGGTGATATGAAGTCGTTTAGTTTGGTATAATAACGAATACGGAAAATTTTTGTTAACGCAGTCGTGTTATTGTCGTTTTGTAACACTGACACAGGAAAGAGATCGATAAGTACATATATATCTCCACGAAAATGATTATGTTTTACTGATGGTCTGTGTTGAGACTTAGTAGCTTTAAATTAAGGATCGATTCAGCTGGACAAGTCACACAATAAATCCACGTAATTCTAATAATGATAAAAAAAACAAAAAATTAATCTGGATCACAATAACATGATTTACCTAAGTTACTATTCATCCTAAAAGCACTGACTAAACGAAGACCTAATATGACACTTTAGAAAACAAGTTGAAACCACAGAACACTCACTCACTCGCATCTCATCCCGAACACTGTCTCAGATCCATCCAACCTTACGAACTTTTCCTGTGTTCGCTGTGCTTTCACCTCGTGCCTATTACCTTCACAACACTCATTACACACCAAGGAAAGCGTCACTCTCATAGACTCACTCACTCACTACAGACAGCCTACAACCACTACCATTAGACAGCCACATACAGGATCACTAACACCGACTCTAATGGACGGACAAGCATTCAGTAACAAGGAGCCATGCAGATAAGCCTTACCTCAGCCTCATTCAAGATACTTCTGTTAGGTGACTTCTTGTATCTTCCTCAGTCATGGGTGTGGTGTGGGCTTACCCATGCACAAAGGGTAGTCCATGAGTCACGGCCACAACCCATGGATAGAGCAAGTGGGTAGCGGTGTGGGACGCAAGTGGGGGTGATGTGAGGCGAGGAAACCCCATAGTCTTAGCTTGCCACCCATACCCTGCCCCCCCTGCCCACGGGCGCCGGGGGCCGTAGGGCGTGGGGCGGGGGTTTGGGAGGGAGGCGACAGCGGCAACAACTGACAGGTCAAGAACAGTCATCCTGTACAAGCCCAGTTATTTTCTAAAGCACAACTAGTACATGAAGTATTGCAGCATTCTAAGCGCTCAGGAAGGAAGGAAGTAAGTGTGTGTGTGTGTGTGTGTGTGTGTGTGTGTGTGTGTGTGTGTGTGTGTGTGTGTGGCTAGAAAGTTCAGTCTCACTCAAGGGACATTAATCATCCTGAAAGGAAAGATGAAAGTTTCTTGTAAGCTTAAACTTTCCATACGGTGAAACAGTGACACGGTAAGCAACAGTAAAACAAGAATTCAACAAAGCAAAATGAAAGTGAAGAAAGCCAGTTTGGGTCAACATCTCGCACTTAGAATACTGCAATGAGGCAACCAATAACATTCCAGCTGCACAAGACACATAGCAAGGGAGGGAGGCAGCTGTACCGCTCAAACACCCTCGCCTCTAGTGTGGATGATGATGTTAATTAAAGACTCACTATTTTTCTGAACTTGTCGAGTATTTGGACTTTGCACCGACGTGGCAAAGTCAGAGTCACCTGGCAAGGGAGCGAACAGCCTTCCACGGTGGCAGCTGTGTCTAGACTGACTGGAGGTTGCTTTCGAACTGCGGCTGCGGACTTGGCTCGGGTTAGGGATTCAGAGGCTGCCAAACACCACCACCACCACCACCACCACCACGCACGCTAAAATGTCACCGCTATCTCTGATCTCAGCATGATGCAATGATTTAAACTTTGAATTACAAGGAATTAAAGTACACCTAGTCTTGTCAGAGCAGCGGAGGTGGATGTTTGTAAGTGAATATAACTAGCGAGGTGAATTGAGGTGATCCGCGCGTGTACAAAGTAGTGTGTCGGTGGAGGTGACGAGGCAGTGGAGCCAGTCAAGCTGTTTCATGTTTTGGAGGTGAAATGGGCGTGTGACCCTCAGCCCACACACACACACACACACACACACACACACACACGTAACACAAGGAAAATAAAAAGTTCTGGTGCAACTAAACTTTCTCCTTCAGTTTATTTAAGAATCTATTCACAATTAAAGGGAAGAGTGACGCACATGGTGGTGGTGGTGGTGGTTGTGTACGTAAATGTATGTACGTTTACTCAACAGGAAATCATGCGAATAGGCTGAAGTTTCAAGACTCTCTCTCTCTCTCTCTCTCTCTCTCTCTCTCTCTCTCTCTCTCTCTCTCTCTCTCTCTCTCTCTCTCTCTCTCTCTCTCTCTCTCTCTCTCTCTCTCTCTCTCTCTCTCTCTCTCTCTCTCTCAGTTACCAAGCGCTGCGTCACCCACGACAGGGATACGGGTGTGTCATTGTGTACGTGTGTGTGTGTGTGTGTGTGTGTGTGTGTGTGTGTGTGTGTGTGTGTGTGTGTGTGTGTGTGTGTGTGTGTGTGTGTGTGTGTGTGTGTGTGTTGTGTGTGTATATGTGGGGCTGATTACAAGCTAAACAAGAGTAACCTAACCTGGTGTTTGGAGAGAGTGACAGAGTGAG